>CAWUFW010030186.1:0-17693 GCA_963921515.1 Calotriton arnoldi
GTTTATATGTGTGTAGGAAGATATAGGGAACCTATATCTCAGTGAGGAGTGCTAGCACCACCTCACCCAGGCTGCAGTAGCAGGCCTGTGGTGTCAGATTTAGTCTGCTTCCCAGGGGTGGCATAATACATGCTGCAGCCCCTGGTAGGCCTGTGAAGTACCTATGCCCTTAGTACCTAAGGTACCATATACTAGGGACTCATAAGGTACCACAGTATCCAATCACTAGTGCACCTAGAGTGCACTCCAAGTCATTTAGAGAGAACAGAGAGACTGGGGCCCTGATTAGCAGGGACCCAGCCAGACTATAGCCAGAAACCAGTGTAAACATCAGAAAAAACGTGGGGGCAACATAAGAGGCAGATCCTACTCTCCTACAAGAAAGAAGCAACAGAGGTGCAGAAGGAGGCAAGAGAACTGCAGAAAGAGGCAAGAGAGTTGCAGAAACAGGCAAGAGAGGTGCAGAAAGAGGCAAGAGAGGTGCACAAAGAGGGAAGAAGGGTGCAGAAAGAGGCAAGTGGGGTGCAGAAAGAAGCAAGAGGGGTGCAGAAAGAAGCAAGAGAAGTGCTGAAAGAAGCAACAGTGGTGCAGAAAGAGGGAAGAGGGGTGCAGAAAGAGGCAAGAGAAGTGCAGACAGAAGCAACAGTGGTGCAGAAAGAGGCAAGAGAAGTGCAGAAAGAGGCAACAGAGGTGCAGAAACAGGGAGGAAAGGTGCAGAAAGAGGGAACAGGGGTGCAGAAAGAGGCAAGGGGGTGCAGAAAGAAGCAAGTGAGGTACAGAAAGAGGCAAGACAGGTGCAGAAACAGGCAAGAGAAGTGCGGAAAGAAGCAAGAGCAGTGCAGAAAGAACCAACAGAGGTGCAGAAAGAGGCAAGAGGGGTACAGAAAGAAGTGAGAGGTGCAGAAACAAGCAAGAGAAGTGCAGAAAGAAGCAGCAGAGGGAAGAGGGGTACAGAAATAGGCAAGAGATGTACAGAAAGAAGCAACAGAGATGCAGAAAGAGGCAAGAGAAGTGCAGAAAAAGGCAATAGAGGTACAGTAACAGGCAGGAGATGTACAGAAAGAGGGATTAGGGGTGCAGAAAGAAGCAAGAGAGGTACAGAAAGAGGGAATGGGGTTGAAGAAAGGCAACAGGGGTGCCGAAAAAAGCAGGTAAGGTGTAGGAAAAGGCAACAGTGGTGCAGAAAGAGGCAAGACAGGTGCAGAAACAGGCAAGAGAAGTACAGAAAGAGGAAAGAGGAGTGCTCAAAGAAGCAACAAAGGGGTAGAAAGAAGCGAGAGAAGTGATGAAAGAGACAAGAGAGTTGCAGGAAGAAACAAGAGAGGTGCAGAAAGAGGCAACTGAGGTGCCGAAACAGGCAAGAGGCATGCAGAAAGAGGCAAGAGAAGTACAGAAAGAAGCAACAGAGGTACAGAAGAAGGCAAGAGAACTGTAGAAAGAGGCAAGAGGAGAGCAGAAAGAGGCAAGAGAGGGGCCAAAGAAGGAAGAAGGGTGCAGAAAGAGGCAAGATGGGTGCAGGAAGAAGCAAGAGAGGTGCAGAAAGAAGCAAGAGAAGTGCTGAAAGAAGCAACAGAGGTGCAGAAAGAGGGTAGAGGGGTGCAGAAAGAGGCAAGAGAAGTGCAAACAGAAGCAACAGAGGTGCAGAAAGAGGCAACAGAGCTGCAGGAAGAAGAGATATAGAAACAGGCAAAACAGGTGCAGAAAGAGAGAACAGGGGTGCAGAAAGAGGCAAGAGAGGTACAGAAAAAGGGAAGAGGGGTGCAGAAAGAGGCAAGAGGGGTGCAGAAAGAAGCAGGCGAGGTGCAGAAAAAGGCAACAGTGGTGCAGAAAGGGACAAGACAGGTGCAGAAACAGGCAAGACAAGTGCAGAAAGAGGCAAGAGAAATTCCGAAAGAAGCAACAGAGGTATAGAAAGAAGCAAGAGAAGTGATGAAAGAGACAGGAGAGTTGCAGAAAGAAAGAAGAGAGGTGCAGAAAAAAGCAAGAGAAGATCAGAAAGAGGCAAGTGAGGTACAGAAAGAGGCAAGAGAAGTACAGAAAGACGCAAGAGAGGTGCGGAAAGAGGCAAGTGAGGTACAGAAACAGGCAAGAGAAGTGCAGAAAGAAGCAACAGAGGTGCAGAAGGAGACAAGAAAACTGCAGAAAGAGGCAAGAGAGTTGCAGAAACAGGCAAAAGAGGTGCAGAAAGAGACAAGAGAGGTGGACAAAGAGGGAAGAAGGGTGCAGAAACAGGCAAGCGGGATGCAGAAATAAGCAAGAGAGGTGCAGAAAGAAGCAACAGAAGTGCTGAAAGAAGCAACAGTGGTGCAGAAAGAGGGAGGAGGGGTGCAGAAAGAGGCAAGAGAAGTACAGACAAAAGCAACAGAGGTGCAGAAAGAGGCGACAGAGGTGCAGAAACAGGGAGGAAAGGTACAGAAAGAGGGAACAGAGGTGCAGAAAGAGGCTAGAGAGGTACTGAAAGAGGGAAGAGGGGTGCAGAAAGAAGCAAGAGGGGTGCAGAAAGAAGCAAGTGAGGTGCAGAAAGAGGCAAAAGAACTGCATAAAGAGGCAAGAGAGTTGCAGAAACAGGCAAGAGAGGTGCAGAAAGAAAAAAGAGGGGTGCAGAAAGAGGCAAGAGGAGAGCAGAAAGAGGCAAGAGGGGTGCAGAAAGAAGTAAGAGAGGTGCAGAAAGAAGCAAGAGAATTGCTGAAAGAATAAACAGAGGTACAGAAAGAGGGTAGCGGGGTGCAGAAAGAAGCAAGAGAAGTGCAAACAGAGGTGCAGAAAGAGGCAAGAGAAGTACAGAAAGAGGCAACAGAGGTGCAGAAACAGGCAGGAGCGATGCAGAAACAGGCAAAACAGGTGCAGAAAGAGAGAACAGGTGTGCAGAAAGAGGCAAGAGAGGTACAGAAAGAGGGAAGAGGGGTGCAGAAAGAGGCAATAGGGGTGCAGAAAGAAGCAGGTCAGGTGCAGAAAAAGGCAACAGTGGTGCAGAAAGGGGCAAGACAGGTGCAGAAAAAGGCAAGAGAAGTGCAGAAAGAGGCAATAGAAGTGCTCAAAGAAGCAACAAAGGGGTAGAAAGAAGCGAGAGAAGTGATGAAAGAGACAAGAGAGTTGCAGGAAGAAACAAGAGAGGTGCAGAAAGAGGCAACTGAGGTGCCGAAACAGGCAAGAGGGGTGCAGAAAGAGGCAAGAGAAGTGCAGAAAGAAGCAACAGAGGTGCAGAAGAAGGCAAGAGAACTGTAGAAAGAGGCAGGAGAGTTGCAGAAACAGGCAAGAGATGTGCAGAAAGAAGAAAGAGGGGTGCAGAAAGAGGCAAGAGGAGAGCAGAAAGAGGCAAGAGAGGTACACAAAAAAGGAAGAAGGGTGCAGAAAGAGGCAAGATGGGTGCAGGAAGAAGCAAGACAGGTGCAGAAAGAAGCAGGAGAAGTGCTGAAAGAAGCAACAGAGGTGCAGAAAGAGGGTAGAAGGGTGCAGAAAGAGGCAAGAGAAGTGCAAACAGAAGCAACAGAGGTGCAGAAAGAGGCAACAGAGGTGCAGAAACAGGAAGAAGAGATGTAGAAACAGGCAAAACAGGTGCAGAAAGAGAGAACAGGGGTGCAGAAAGAGGCAAGAGAGGTACAGAAAGACGGAAGAGGGGTGCAGAAAGAGGCAAGAGGGGTGCAGAAAGAAGCAGGCGAGGTGCAGAAAAAGGCAACAGTGGTGCAGAAAGGGACAAGACAGGTGCAGAAACAGGTAAGAGAAGTGCAGAAAGAGGCAAGAGAAATGCTAAAAGAAGCAACAGAGGAATATAAAGAAGCAAGAGAAGTGATGAAAGAGACAGGAGAGTTGCAGAAAGAAAGAAGAGAGGTGCAGAAAAAGCAAGAGAAGTTCAGAAAGAGGCAAGTGAGGTACAGAAAGAGGCAAGAGAAGTACAGAAAGACGCAAGAGAGGTGCGGAAAGAGGCAAGTGAGGTACAGAAACAGGCAAGAGGGGTGCAGAAAGAGGCAAGAGAAGTGCAGAAAAAAGCAACAGAGGTGCAGAAGGAGACAAGAAAACTGCAGAAAGAAGCAAGAGAGTTGCAGAAACAGGCAAAAGAGGTACAGAAAGAGACAAGAGAGGTGCACAAAGAGGGAAGAAGGGTACAGAAACAGGCAAGCGGGATGCAGAAATAAGCAAGAGAGGTGCAGAAAGAAGCAACAGAAGTGCTGAAAGAAGCAACAGTGGTGCAGAAAGAGGGAGGACGGGTGCAGAAAGAGGCAAGATAAGTGCAGACAGAAGAAACAGAGGTGCAGAAAGAGGTGACATAGGTGCAGAAACAGGGAGGAAAGGTGCAGAAAGAGGGAACAGGGGTGCAGAAAGAGGCTAGAGAGGTACAGAAAGAGGGAAGAGGGGTGCAGAAAGAAACAAGAGGGGTGCAGAAGGAAGCAAGTGAGGTGCAGATAGAGGCAAGAGAACTGCAGAAAGAGGCAAGAGAGTTGCAGAAACAGGCAAGAGAGGTGCAGAAAGAAGAAAGAGGGGTGTAGAAAGAGGCAAGAGGAGAGCAGAAAGAGGCAAGAGGGGTGCAGAAGAAGCAAGAGAGGTGCAGAAAGAAGCAAGAGAAGTGATGAAAGAATCAACAGAGGTGCAGAAAGAGGGTTGCGGGGTGCAGAAAGAAGCAAGAGAAGTGCAAACAGAAGCAACAGAGGTGCAGAAAGAGGCAAGAGAAGTACAGAAAGAGGCAACAGAGGTGCAGAAACAGGCAGGAGCAATGCAGAAACAGGCAAAACAGGTGCAGAAAGAGAGAACAGGGGTGCAGAAAGAGACAAGAGAGTTGCAGAAAGAAAGAAGAGAGGTGCAGAAAAAAGCAAGAGAAGTGCAGAGAGAGGCAAGTGAGGTGCAAAAAGAGGCAAGAGAAGTGGAGTTAGACGCAAGAGGGGTGCGGAAAAAGGCAAGTGAGGTGCAGAAACAGGGAAGAGGGGTGCAGAAAGAGGCAAGGGTAGTGCAGAAAGAAGCAACAGAGGTGCAGAAGGAGGCAAGAGAACTGCAGAAAGAGGCAAGAGAGTTGTAGAAACAGGCAAGAGAGGTGCAGAAAGAGGCAAGAGAGGTGCACAAAGAGGGAAGAAGGGTGCAGAAACAGGCAAGCGGGATGCAGAAATAAGCAAGAGAGGTGCAGAAAGAAGAAAGAAGCAACAGAGGTGCAGAAGGAGACAAGAAAACTGCAGAAAGAGGCAAGAGAGTTGCAGAAACAGGCAAAAGAGGTACAGAACGAGACAAGAGAGGTGCACAAAGAGGGAAGAAGGGTACAGAAACAGGCAAGCGGGATGCAGAAATAAGCAAGAGAGGTGCAGAAAGAAGCAACAGAAGTGCTGAAAGAAGCAACAGTGGTGCAGAAAGAGGGAGGAGGGGTGCAGAAAGAGGCAAGCGAGATGCAGAAATAAGCAAGAGAGGTGAAGAAAGAAGCAACAGAAGTGCAGACAGAAGCAACAGAGGTGCAGAAAGAGGTGACAGAGGTGCAGAAACAGGGAGGAAAGGTGCAGAAAGAGGGAACAGGGGTGCAGAAAGAGGCTAGAGAGTTACAGAAAGAGGGAAGAGGGGTGCAGAAAGAAGCAAGAGGGGTGCAGAAAGAAGCAAGTGAGGTGCAGAAAGAAGCAGGAGAAGTGCTGAAAGAAGCAACAGAGGTGCAGAAAGAGGGTAGAAGGGTGCAGAAAGAGGCAAGAGAAGTGCAAACAGAAGCAACAGAGGTGCAGAAAGAGGCAACAGAGGTGCAGAAACAGGAAGAAGAGATGTAGAAACAGGCAAAACAGGTGCAGAAAGAGGCAAGAGGAGAGCAGAAAGAGGCAAGAGAGGTACACAAAAAAGGAAGAAGGGTGCAGAAAGAGGCAAGATGGGTGCAGGAAGAAGCAAGACAGGTGCAGAAAGAAGCAGGAGAAGTGCTGAAAGAAGCAACAGAGGTGCAGAAAGAGGGTAGAAGGGTGCAGAAAGAGGCAAGAGAAGTGCAAACAGAAGCAACAGAGGTGCAGAAAGAGGCAACAGAGCTGCAGAAACAGGAAGAAGAGATGTAGAAACAGGCAAAACAGGTGCAGAAAGAGAGAACAGGGGTGCAGAAAGAGGCAAGAGAGGTACAGAAAGACGGAAGAGGGGTGCAGAAAGAGGCAAGAGGGGTGCAGAAAGAAGCAGGCGAGGTGCAGAAAAAGGCAACAGTGGTGCAGAAAGGGACAAGACAGGTGCAGAAACAGGTAAGAGAAGTGCAGAAAGAGGCAAGAGAAATGCTAAAAGAAGCAACAGAGGAATATAAAGAAGCAAGAGAAGTGATGAAAGAGACAGGAGAGTTGCAGAAAGAAAGAAGAGAGGTGCAGAAAAAAGCAAGAGAAGTTCAGAAAGAGGCAAGTGAGGTACAGAAAGAGGCAAGAGAAGTACAGAAAGACGCAAGAGAGGTGCGGAAAGAGGCAAGTGAGGTACAGAAACAGGCAAGAGGGGTGCAGAAAGAGGCAAGAGAAGTGCAGAAAAAAGCAACAGAGGTGCAGAAGGAGACAAGAAAACTGCAGAAAGAAGCAAGAGAGTTGCAGAAACAGGCAAAAGAGGTACAGAAAGAGACAAGAGAGGTGCACAAAGAGGGAAGAAGGGTACAGAAACAGGCAAGCGGGATGCAGAAATAAGCAAGAGAGGTGCAGAAAGAAGCAACAGAAGTGCTGAAAGAAGCAACAGTGGTGCAGAAAGAGGGAGGACGGGTGCAGAAAGAGGCAAGATAAGTGCAGACAGAAGAAACAGAGGTGCAGAAAGAGGTGACATAGGTGCAGAAACAGGGAGGAAAGGTGCAGAAAGAGGGAACAGGGGTGCAGAAAGAGGCTAGAGAGGTACAGAAAGAGGGAAGAGGGGTGCAGAAAGAAACAAGAGGGGTGCAGAAGGAAGCAAGTGAGGTGCAGATAGAGGCAAGAGAACTGCAGAAAGAGGCAAGAGAGTTGCAGAAACAGGCAAGAGAGGTGCAGAAAGAAGAAAGAGGGGTGTAGAAAGAGGCAAGAGGAGAGCAGAAAGAGGCAAGAGGGGTGCAGAAGAAGCAAGAGAGGTGCAGAAAGAAGCAAGAGAAGTGATGAAAGAATCAACAGAGGTGCAGAAAGAGGGTTGCGGGGTGCAGAAAGAAGCAAGAGAAGTGCAAACAGAAGCAACAGAGGTGCAGAAAGAGGCAAGAGAAGTACAGAAAGAGGCAACAGAGGTGCAGAAACAGGCAGGAGCAATGCAGAAACAGGCAAAACAGGTGCAGAAAGAGAGAACAGGGGTGCAGAAAGAGACAAGAGAGTTGCAGAAAGAAAGAAGAGAGGTGCAGAAAAAAGCAAGAGAAGTGCAGAGAGAGGCAAGTGAGGTGCAAAAAGAGGCAAGAGAAGTGGAGTTAGACGCAAGAGGGGTGCGGAAAGAGGCAAGTGAGGTGCAGAAACAGGGAAGAGGGGTGCAGAAAGAGGCAACAGTAGTGCAGAAAGAAGCAACAGAGGTGCAGAAGGAGGCAAGAGAACTGCAGAAAGAGGCAAGAGAGTTGTAGAAACAGGCAAGAGAGGTGCAGAAAGAGGCAAGAGAGGTGCACAAAGAGGGAAGAAGGGTGCAGAAACAGGCAAGCGGGATGCAGAAATAAGCAAGAGAGGTGCAGAAAGAAGAGAAAGAAGCAACAGAGGTGCAGAAGGAGACAAGAAAACTGCAGAAAGAGGCAAGAGAGTTGCAGAAACAGGCAAAAGAGGTACAGAACGAGACAAGAGAGGTGCACAAAGAGGGAAGAAGAGGTACAGAAACAGGCAAGCGGGATGCAGAAATAAGCAAGAGAGGTGCAGAAAGAAGCAACAGAAGTGCTGAAAGAAGCAACAGTGGTGCAGAAAGAGGGAGGAGGGGTGCAGAAAGAGGCAAGCGAGATGCAGAAATAAGCAAGAGAGGTGAAGAAAGAAGCAACAGAAGTGCAGACAGAAGCAACAGAGGTGCAGAAAGAGGTGACAGAGGTGCAGAAACAGGGAGGAAAGGTGCAGAAAGAGGGAACAGGGGTGCAGAAAGAGGCTAGAGAGTTACAGAAAGAGGGAAGAGGGGTGCAGAAAGAAGCAAGAGGGGTGCAGAAAGAAGCAAGTGAGGTGCAGATAGAGGCAAGAGAACTGCAGAAAGAGTCAAGAGAGTTGCAGAAACAGGCAAGAGAAGTGCAGAAAGAAGAAAGAGGGGTGTAGAAAGAGGCAAGAGGAGAGCAGAAAGAGGCAAGAGGGGTGCAGAAAGAAGCAAGAGAGGTGCAGAAAGAAGCAAGAGAAGTGCTGAAAGAATCAACAGAGGTGCAGAAAGAGGGTAGCGGGGTGCAGAAAGAAGCAAGAGAAGTGCAAACAGAAGCAACAGAGGTGCAGAAAGAGGCAAGAGAAGTACAGAAAGAGGCAACAGAGGTGCAGAAACAAGCAGGGGAGGTGAAGACACGAGCAAAACAGGTGCAGAAAGACAGAACAGGGGGGCAGAAAGAGTCAAGAGAGGTACAGAAATAGTCAAGAGAGATGCAGAAAGAGGCAAGAGGGTTGCAGAAAGAAGCAGGTGAGGTGCAGAAAAAGGCAACAGTGGTGCAGAAAGGGGCAAGACAGGTGCAGAAACAGGCAAGAGAAGTGCAGAAAGAGGTAAGAGAAGTGCTGAAAGAAGTAACAGAGGTGTAGAAAGAAGCAAGAGAAGTGATGAAAGAGACAAGAGAGTTGCAGAAAGAAAGAAGAGAGGTGCAGAAAAAAGCAAGAGAAGTGCAGAGAGAGGCAAGTGAGGTGCAAAAAGAGGCAAGAGAAGTGCAGAAAGACGCAAGAGGGGTGCGGAAAAAGGCAAGTGAGGTGCAGAAACAGGCAAGAGGGGTGCAGAAAGAGGCAAGGGTAGTGCAGAAAGAAGCAACAGAGGTGCAGAAGGAGGCAAGAGAACTGCAGAAAGAGGCGAGAGAGTTGCAGAAACAGGCAAGAGAGGGGCAGAAAGAGGCAAGAGAGCTGCACAAAGAGGGAAGAAGGGTGCAGAAAGAGGCAAGTGGGGTGCAGAAAGAAGCAAGAGGGGTGCAGAAAGAAGCAAGAGAAGTGCTGAAAGAAGCAACAGTGGTGCAGAAAGAGGGAAGAGGGGTGCAGAAAGAGGCAAGAGAAGTGCAGACAGAAGCAACAGTGGTGCAGAAAGAGGCAAGAGAAGTGCAGAAAGAGGCAACAGAGGTGCAGAAACAGGGAGGAAATGTGCAGAAAGAGGGAACAGGGGTGCAGAAAGAGGCAAGGGGGTGCAGAAAGAAGCAAGTGAGGTACAGAAAGAGGCAAGACAGGTGCAGAAACAGGCAAGAGAAGTGCGGAAAGAAGCAAGAGCAGTGCAGAAAGAACCAACAGAGGTGCAGAAAGAGGCAAGAGGGGTGCAGAAAGAAGCAAGAGAGGTGGAGAAACAAGCAAGAGAAGTGCAGAAAGAAGCAGCAGAGGGAAGAGGGGTACAGAAATAGGCAAGAGAAGTACAGAAAGAAGCAACAGAGATGCAGAAAGAGGCAAGAGAGGTGCAGTAACAGGCAGGAGATGTACAGAAAGAGGGATTAGGGGTGCAGAAAGAAGCAAGAGAGGTACAGAAGAGGGAATGGGGTTGAAGAAAGAGGCAACAGGGGTGCCGAAAGAAGCAGGTAAGGTGTAGGAAAAGGCAACAGTGGTGCAGAAAGAGGCAAGACAGGTGCAGAAACAGGCAAGAGAAGTACAGAAAGAGGCAAGAGGAGTGCTCAAAGAAACAACAAAGGGGTAGAAAGAAGCGAGAGAAGTGATGAAAGAGACAAGAGAGTTGCAGGAAGAAACAAGAGAGGTGCAGAAAGAGGCAACTAAGGTGCCGAAACAGGCAAGAGGCGTGCAGAAAGAGGCAAGAGAAGTACAGAAAGAAGCAACAGAGGTACAGAAGAAGGCAAGAGAACTGTAGAAAGAGGCAAGAGGAGAGCAGAAAGAGGCAAGAGAGGTACACAAAGAAGGAAGAAGGGTGCAGAAAGAGGCAAGAGGGGTGCAGAAAGAAGCAGGCGAGGTGCAGAAAAAGGCAACAGTGGTGCAGAAAGGGACAAGACAGGTGCAGAAACAGGCAAGACAAGTGCAGAAAGAGGCAAGAGAAATGCCGAAAGAAGCAACAGAGGTATAGAAAGAAGCAAGAGAAGTGATGAAAGAGACAGGAGAGTTGCAGAAAGAAGGAAGAGAGGTGCAGAAAAAAGCAAGAGAAGTTCAGAAAGAGGAAACTGAGGTACAGAAAGAGGCAAGAGAAGTACAGAAAGACGCAAGAGAGGTGCGGAAAGAGGCAAGTGAGGTACAGAAACAGGCAAGAGGGGTGCAGAAAGAGGCAAGAGAAGTGCAGAAAGAAGCAACAGAGGTGCAGAAGGAGACAAGAAAACTGCAGAAAGAGGGAAGAAGGGTGCAGAAACAGGCAAGCGGGATGCAGAAATAAGCAAGAGAGGTGCAGAAAGAAGCAACAGAAGTGCTGAAAGAAGCAACAGTGGTGCAGAAAGAGGGAGGAGGGGTGCAGAAAGAGGCAAGAGAAGTGCAGACAGAAGCAACAGAGGTGCAGAAAGAGGCGACAGAGGTGCAGAAACAGGGAGGAAAGGTGCAGAAAGAGGGAACAGAGGTGCAGAAAGAGGCTAGAGAGGTACTGAAAGAGGGAAGAGGGTGTGAGAAGTTGGCCTGGTATATGCTGTCCACTATTTATAGTGGGCACCTTGCACCAGTCCAAACAACCCCTTATTGGAGATAGGTTAAAGACAACCTTTATTGAAAGCTATCCTAGTGGTAGCTATGGAGAGCAGCCTTCAGGCTAAGTCTTGAAGGAATGTAAAGCAGCTTGTTTTACCAGCCTATAATCTCTTGAGTGACCAAATGAAAGAGGACCACACCAGGTATATATTCAAAATATATGTATTTATTGCTAAACACACCCCTCTAGTCTCTTTATGAGGCTAGAGTTCGAAAGTACATAAGTTATAAGTTAGTTATCAACAGTAATAGCACAAATACACGTTTGAGCCCTAGGGGCGTACCAAACCATATACCAATAAAGTGGTATAAGAACCACGACTGAGCTAGACACAAGGCCTAGAGCCTGTAGAAGTGCTTGGACCACAAGGAACCACCCAAGGTAGTGACACAGGGGACCCACGGGGGACGCGTGCAGTGTGAGAACACAGCCGCGAATCGCCGTTGACTTCTCTGGGGAAAGTCGCGGTTTGAATTTTAAAGAAAAGGGACACTTAGAGGAGGACTTGGAGCAAACCCTTTTAGAACTGGGTCGTTCTAGAGTCTATACCCACGGGAGCACCGGAGTACTTGTGTTACCTCACCCAGGGAAGCCGGGTGCATAGGTGTCTTTCGGGGTCGGGTTTCGTCGTCGTTTTCAATGGCGATCTGCTGCAAAGTGCTGCTGGCGGCCAAGTCGAAAGTGTTCGGGTGGATACAAAGGTGGATCGAAGATCTGAAGAACCTGAAAGCAGAGGGGACAGAGTCTGAGGCGATGAGCGGATGCCCACCAATGTTGAGTGCTTCAGGTAGGTTGACAGTCGTCTTGACTCTTCAGCCACGAGGTCCAGGAGGCGTCGACGATGACCAGGAGCTGGATTCGAGCTATTCCACAACGTCTGTCGATTGCTGAGGTGTCGGCGACCGGATTGGACCAAACAAGCCTTGGCAACGGCAAGTCTTGTGGAAATAGAAGAAGGACAGTGGTGCAGACCAGCAAGGTCTGAGGGACTCACCCTGCGAGGGTAAGTCAGGGCATGCCTGGAGCAACCAGAGAAGCCCAAGCAGAAGAAGATTGGCCTTCGGGAGGGCCTACTAGCCAATGGACTAGCGACCGCGAAGGAGCCTTGAGTAGACGCACTTGGAGCTGGCTCACGGGACACTCGTGGAGTGGAGGCCAATGATCTTCAGAGCAGTCGGTGCTGGAGGCGGGGGCTACTTGGAGGCCGAAGCACAACTTCGTGGGAGACTAGCAAGAGGATGCACTTGAAAATGTGCTCGGTGTCCAGGGGTCACGGTTCCACGTTACCCACGACAGCTACGGGCCTCAGCTTTGCTGGGAACACAGGGCAGCCTCTGGGAAGTCTGAAAATCTACCTCTGGTGATGCAAAGACTTCGGCGTCCAGCGGGAGCTTCAGCGATGCGGACCAGACAATTGCTTCTTTGGTGCCTGCCAAGCAGGGGAGTCACTCCTTGACCCCAAGGGAGATTCTTCAGTCCTCTAATCTTAAAGTAGAGCGTCGAAGGTCCAGGATTCTGTGTCAGAGTTTCGTCCAGGTAAATCTAAAGTCCTACGGACTGGGGTCCCATACTTATACTAAGATAGGGGGTTGGACATACTCTGGGAGGGTCAGGGCAGAGGGGTGGCTACACCCCTTTCCCTTTGTCCAGTTTCGCGCCAGAGCAGGGGCTGGAAGCCCCTGAGCCGGTTTGAACTGGGGTATGCACAGGGACACCAAGTGTGCCCCCAGTGCAGGACTTCAAAGCACCCGAGAGTGCTCCCGCCCAGCCCCAATACACACTATCCTGTCTGGGAGGTGGTCACACCTCCCTGGGACAGAAACCTATTGTCCAGGCCTCCCCTGCCGGAGTTTCGGTCAGCAGCAGGAGGCCAGACTCGTGTCTGTGGCAGCGGCATCCATTTTGTGATGCCAGGGCTCTGGAAAGTCAGTACCGGGCATACCGGTGTGTACATGTCTTTCCCTCTAGAAGCGTGGAATGCTACCCCCGCCACCAGAACTGGTGGGGGGGTAGTATTCCAAGATGTTTGACACCAAACACGACATGTTTCCGTGCAGCCATCCCAAAGTTAGCATTTAACGCGAGGTTATAATGCGCTTAAGAGTATATGGTCAGGCTGCACTACAAACAGCATCAGAGAAGGGTCTCCGAACGCTGCAGAGGGGCCCAGCTCATGCAGGGGCACCCTCTCACATAGGAACCATGCACTCTGCCTTCAGGATTGATAAGGCCTGCCATAGGAGTGACTTATAGGTTTATATGTGTGTATGTATGTAGTGATATAGGTAGCCTATATCACAGTAAGGAGTGCATGCACCACCTTACCCAGGCTGCAGTAGCAGACGTGTGGTGTCAGTTTGGATGGCCTTCCAGGGGTGGCACAATACATGCTGCAGCCCCTGGTAGGCCTCTGAGGTACCTATGCCCTGGGTACATAGTATACCATATACTAGGGACTTATAAGGGCACTCCAGATTCCAATCAGAGATGTGCCTAAGGCACATGGAAACCATTTTAAAGAGGAAGCAGCTAGGCTGGGGTTCTGATTAGCAGGGCCCCAGCCAGACTAAGGTCGAAAAACAGTGAAGCATCAGCAAAAAGTGGGGGTACCCATGTGAAGCAGATCCTACTCTCCTACAATGATGGTCTGGATCTTGCTCTGCAAAGGTTGAACCTGGCCTCCACCCACAAGGTGGCCCAGGTACACAACCTGACTCTGCCCTATCTGGCACTTGGTGGCCTTGATAGTCAGGCCTGCTTTCTGCAGGGCCTGTAAAACATTTCTGAGGTGGACCAGGTGATCCTCCCAGGTGGAGCTAAAGACAGCAATATCATCTAGATATGCTGCACTATAGGCTTCCAGACCTGTAAGGACTGTATTCACCAACCTCTGAAAAGTGGCAGGTGCATTCTTCAGACCAAAGGGCATCACCACAAATTGATAATGCCCACTAGGGGTTTTGGCTTTGCATCAGCAGCTAGTCTGATCTCCCAGTAGCCAGCTGTCAGGTCAAAGGTGCTTAGATACTTGGCTGAGGCCAAAGTGTCTATTAGCTCATCTGCCCTAGGTATTGGATGGGCATCAGTCCTAGTGACTGCATTGAGACCCCTGTAGTCCACACAAAACCTCATCTCTCTTTTCCCACCATTGGTGTGAGGTTTTGGCACAAGGACCACTGGACTAGCCCAAGGGCTATCTGAGGGTTCAATAACTCCCAAATCCAACATCTTCTGGACTTCTGTCCTGATACAGTCCCTGACATGGTCAGGTTGCCTATAAATCTTATTTTTAATAGGCAGACTGTCCCCAGTGTCCACTTCATGAGTGCACCAGGTGGTCTGACTGGGTGTCAGTGAGAATATGTGTCTGAACTGATTGAGCGCCTGTCTGCAATCAGTTTGCTGCTGGGCAGTGAGGCTGCCTGCCAAGGCTACACCATCCACTGACCCATCATCAGGGTTCTGTGAGAGCAGGTCAGGGAGTGGGTCACTCTCTTCCTCCTGTCCCTCATCAGTAGCCATGAGCAAGCCCATGTCTGCCCTGTCCACATATGGTTTTAACCTGTTGACATGGAGAACCCTGTGGGGACTCCTGGGTGTTCCTAGGTCTACTAAGTAGGTAACCTCACCCTTCTGTTCAACAATGGTATGGGGTCCACTCCATTTGTCTTGGAGAGCTGCTGGGGCCACTGGCTCCAACACCCACACCTTCTGTCCTGGCTGGTAAACAGTCAGTACAGCCTTTGGTCATGCCCGGCTTGTTGAAGTTCCTGGCTAGCCTCAAGGTTTTTAGTTGCCTTTTTCATGTACTCAGCCATCCTGGAGCGGAGACCAAGTACATAGTCCACTATGTCTTGCTTTGGGGGCTTGAGAGGTAACTCCCATCCTTCCTTCACCAAGCACAATGGACCCCTGACAGGGTGACCAAACAAAAGTTCAAAAGGGCTGTAGCCAACCCCTTTTGAGGCACCTCCCTGTATGCAAATAAAAGGCAGGGCAAGAGTATGTCCCATCTTCGCCTAAGTTTTTCTGGGAGCCCTTTAATCATGCCCTTCAAGGTTTTGTTGAATCTCTCAACTAAACCATTGCATTGTGGATGATAGGGTGTGGTGAACTTGTAAGTCACTCCACACTCCTTCCACATTGCTTTCAAGTATCCAGACATAAAGTTAGCACCCCTGTCTGATACAACCTCCTTAGGAAAGCCCACTCTGAGAAAATTCCCAGGAGGGCCCTTGCCACCACAGGTGCTGTAGTGGCCCTAAGGGGAATAGCCTCTGGGTACCTGGTGGCATGATCCACTACCACCAGGATAAACCTGTGCCCAGATGCTGTTTGGGGATCCATGGGACCAACAATGTCAATCCCCACCCTTTCAAAGGGAACCCCCACCACAGGTAGTGGTATCAGGGGGGTCTTTGTAGTTCCACCTGCCTTGCCACTGGCCTGGCAGGTTACACAGGAGTGACAAAACTCCTTGGTGTCTTCAGACATGTGGGGCCAGTGAAAGTGAGGGACAATTCTGTCCCAAGTCTTGTTCTGGCCGAGGTGACCTGCTAAGGGAATGTCATGGGCTAGGGTCAATAGGAAGCCCCTGAACTTCAGAGGTATGACCAACCTCCTGGTGGCAGCAGGCTTGGGGTCTCTACACTCCCAAGAGTCCATCATCCCAATACACAGTATGGGGACCACTAGCTTTCCCAGCAGCCTCAGCAGCAGCTTGCTGTCTGAGGGGTTCAAGAGAAGGGCAGCTCTGCTGCTCCTTGCTCAGATCTGCCCTGGAAGGGCCCCCTGTCCCCAAGAACTCGACCTGGTCAGGTTCAAGCTCCTCTGGGACAGTTCCTTCCTCAGGACTGAGATCATCCCCCTCAAGAGACTGATCTTCCTTCTGAGCCAAGGGGGAATGCATTGCCTTTACCCTACTACTCCTCTTCTTGGAGGGCACTTGGTCCATTATTCCAGAATCCAAGGCCTGTTCAGTGTTAGACATTTTGGCTTGTGACCTGGTCACAGCAAACACATCTGCAGGGATGCCCAGCATTTCTGCCTGGGTCCTGAGCTCCACTTCTGCCCAAGCTGAAGTTTCTAAATCATTGCCAAGCAAGCATTCAACGGGTAGGTCTGCACTTACCACAACCTTCTTAAGGCCAGTTACCCTTCCCCAGGAGAAGTTAACAACTGCCAGAGTATGGTCTGTTCTGACATTGCTAGCATTGGTCACTTGGTACATTTCACCAAGTATAATCTGCCCAGGATTCACAAGGTCTTGTGTCACCATGGTGACACTTGCCCCTGTGTCCCTAAATGCCAAAGCCTCTTTTCCATTGATTAAGGGCTGTTGCCTGTACTTGCCCAGATTACTGGGACTCACAGGGGAGGTCACATCCATGCCTCCATCACAGACTGGGACAGCCTGAGTGAGTTCTCTGACTAGGTCAGAGCTCATCTCCTTACCCAGGGTCAACCCTACTAAACCCTTGGCTTGTGTAGTCCCACCACCAACTGTAACTGCACTAGGGGGAGCAGGTGCCTTAGGGGCATTGGTGGGGGCTGGAGTAGAGTCTTTGGACTTGGTGCAATCACTGGTCCAGTGGGTCTTTTGCTTACAGACCTTGCACCATGGTTTCTTTTGGCCTTTCCCTTTGTTAGACTGTGAATCCCCACCTGAAGAAGATTTTTGGGGGCCTTGTGAAGACTTCTGGTCTTTACCCTTCTCCCCACCCTTATCAGACTTCTTAGAATCTTGCTTCTTTGGGTCACCGCCTTGGTTCTGTACCTTCTGCCTCACCCTGGTTCTGACCCATTTGTCTGCCTTCTTTCCCAATTCTTGGGGAGAGGTCAGATCAGAGTCCACCAGGTACTGATGCAACAGCTGATTTTGACAGTTATTGAGAATCTGCTCCCTCATGATAAGATTGTACAATCCTGTGAAGTCACACACCTTACTGCCCATCAACCAACCTTCCACAGCCTTAGCAGAACAATCCACATAGTCTACCCAGTCTTGAGTCTGTGCTTTTTGGGTGTCTCTAAACTTTAACCTGTATTGTTCAGTTGTTAGGCCAAACCCATCAATCAGAGCACTCTTCAGGACTTTGTAATTGTCAGCATCCTCTTCTCTTACAGTGAGGAGCTTGTCTCTACCTTTGTCTGCAAAGGAGAGCCACAAGATTGCTGCCCACTGCTCCTGAGGGACCCTCTGTACTTTACAGGCCCTCTCAAGTGCAGTTATCCATTTGTGGATGTCATCCCCACTCTGGTAGGGAGGGACAATCTTGCTCAGGTTTCTATGGTCATAAGACCTTTTCCTATCTCTGGGGAAATTGCTGCCACCATGGGACTCTAGTCCCATCTTTTTCTCTCTTTGTAGAGATCTAGGGACTCCCTGTCTATAGCCAACTGCTGTTTTCTGAGCTCAAGCTGGGCTTGCTCATACTGAATCAGTCTCTTTCTCCTGTCATGAGACGATTCTCTCCTATGAGAAGAGACAGAGGTCCCTATTGAGGTGTCAGAGTGGTTAGACTCCTGAGAAGGAGATCTAGACCTTCTGGGCACACTCACAATTCTTCCTGGGTGGACAAAGGGGAGGTCATTCTGATCCTCCTCCTTCACAGGAGGAATTGGGTTCTCCAGGTCAAGGTCATTTTCACCTTCCTGGCCAGTTTCAGAGGGGGGGCCTGGGTTTCTTCACCCCTGACCCCTTCCTCATCTTCTGCCCCACCCTCTCTGCCTACCCCTTCAGACCCTAGGGGTCTGCTGAGATCATCAGCTAGTAGCACCTCCCTGAGGTGTTGGGTGCTGGCACTTTTGCCTGCCTTCAGCTTCCTAGTATTGCATAATGCTCTCAATTCCAAGAATGGGAGTTTATCATACTTGGAGGGAAGAAGCCCACTGGCTTCTGGCAAGGACTCACTGGGTCCTGGCTTTGAAGACATTACTAGTGAGGTGTGGTGTATGCACTACCTACTCTAGTGTGGCCTATTAAACTCTCTTGAGTTGTAGAAAGGGTGTGCTATCCTAGCATATTGAACGAAGTACAA
>CAWUFW010030187.1:0-17691 GCA_963921515.1 Calotriton arnoldi
CATCCTAATGACCCTCCAAGTGTAGAAAATGAGCCAGGTCAAATCAGCTAGAGATTGGTATGGGTCTGGTATGTAGCTGGCAGTGTGGTTAGTATCACACTGTCACACATATATTAGAGAAGCATAGGGTGGTAGCACACTGACATCTATAGACAGCCCTTTCCCCATTGAAATTGTCACTTATTTGTACAGACATTTCGCTAGTAAAACTATTTAGCACGCAAATTAGAATGTGTGGAATTGAGTTGTAGCAAATATTTGTCATTTGCGCAAAACCAAGTAATTGATTACTTCTTATCCTATTAAAATATTTGTTTCCATCACACTTGGAATTAAAGAAAAAAACTTACTGTTTTTGCATTCATGACTGCTAATACATTTTAAACATTTCTACAGTTCATTTATAGGTATTTATGTTTTGTTGTTTGTTTGAAAGAAAATGACACCCTACAGCCTTTCCTTTACACCAGCAAGATTGCCAAGTGCTTCACTTTTCAAAATCCTTTCTTCAGTGGAAGAAAATTAAATGCCAAGCTGAAAGTTCAAAGAATAAATATCAGTCTTTAAATATACAGCAAACTTGACAGGCTAAAACTAACATTTACAGGCTTGGCCAGTGCTCATTCACCTTCGAAACTCATGCATGGTTGTTTTGGGCATGCTACAGAATCGTCGTACTTTCAGGCGCCTATGGCATGATATTTAAACAAAGCAAGACTTAGGAGAGGCAAGCGAGACTGTGTTGGCTTTCATGGAATTTTTCTTGCTGTTTCTCTTGGGAGAGGAGCCTGTACTTAGAGGCCCTCTGGCGGTTGTAGTTGTACACAGGCAAGCCTCTAACAATAGGAATGGGCTTGCGCACCACGACCCCCATAAACCTAATGCACTGCCATGAGCCGGAGCTTTCTGTCAGTGACCAGCTCTTCTCGGTGTGCTAAGTGCTTTGTGGACCCAGGAGCACTCTCCCTTGCCCCGCTCAAGCTGCTGGAGCTGGGGGTTCACGCCGCCACTGATGTCCGTTATTGAGATTATAACAGACCTCATTTGTCCGTAATT
This sequence comes from Calotriton arnoldi, assembly GCA_963921515.1. NCBI lineage: Eukaryota > Metazoa > Chordata > Amphibia > Caudata > Salamandridae > Calotriton > Calotriton arnoldi. The sequence goes on from CAWUFW010030187.1 coordinate 1,057, forward strand.
TATGCGAATTTCATTGTTGTTTAATACCTGTTTTTTCCAGGGAAGCATTTAATTGCCATCAGCAACGGATAACGGACATGTGGACAGTCTGTGTAGGTAGCTCGGGTCGTCGTACACATGGAGCTGGGATCAGCCGAAAGGCTGTCTGCAAAAGGAGACACATAGTCTAATTTTCCCTGTAGGGAGACACAATAATGGAGAGGCTGGGAGTGTAAACGACAGTTGTTAGATTTGTTTGTGGTGGTTTTGCTTCTATTGATAACACCAAAGCAAGATCTCTGTACTCCTTTGGTTCTGTGATTAAGTTGTTTTGTTTATGTTGTACAATAATATATTTTTAAATAATTTGGAGCATCCCTTCAATGCTACATATCGAACAAACAAGGACCACAAAAGCTACAAATTTTGTTTTGGCACCACTTCTTTTCTCCCGATCTGTAATCCGTGTCTTCGTTGAACATGCCTGAAATTTCAACTTTGAGCTGCATGAAATCTGCATAACTGTCACGTATCCCAGGTTTATGCGTGACTATTTAGTTCAGTCCCGTTTTTAGGTCGAGCCTAGAGTCAGCGCACATGCGCTGCTCTGCGAGAGTTGTAGTGGAGTAGGGAATCAAAATCCCACCCAATCTCCGCCCATATTTGCCATTGGCTTGTGTCATGGTGCTTCCTAAATGCTGGCTTCTGATTTGTAAATAGGCTTGTTAGTCCCTCCTTAGTACCGCCTTGTCTTCATTTGTAACCTCCCATGGCGACTGGCCCTTTTACTTTGGTTGTTACACGGTACCTGTTATTTAGTCTGTATGCACTATTTTCTTTATCGAGTTTCTCTTACTGCAGGCACAATGTGCACAATGTGCTTTTCTTACATTCAGTCAGTGGTGGCTTCTTTACAACCCCGCCCTCCCTCCCGTTCTCCATGCCTTCTTTACCCTGCCGCCCTCTGTCCCGTTATCCGTGCCTTCTTTACCCCCAGCCCTCATTCCCTCCCATTGGCCATGGTGCCTTCTTTACCCCCGCACTCACTCCTGTTGCCCGTGGTGCCTTCTTTACCCCCACCCTCCCTCCCGTTGTCCGTGATGCCTACCTTACTCCCGCCCTCCCTCATGTTGTCCGTGGTGCCACCTATTGGCTATGCCAATGCTTCTATTTTTTATTTATATGCTGAATAAGAGCGGCCGAGCGTCTCGTTGCGCATGGCTCACCCAACTAGGGGGGTCATTATCATAGCGGGCGGATCGCCACCGCCCCTATGGCGGTGGCGATCCGCTCGCCAATTCCCACCACCCGCCTACCATTTCCCCCCGCCATATTACGATGGCGGGTTTTCCGCCGGTCGGACAGGCGACCGGGTGGAAAATGGCTCCAATATGGTGGCGGTGTCTGCAAGACACCGCCATCCATATTAGGATGAATGCGGAGACATGCCTTTCCATGGTGGCAACGCCGCCATGGAAAGGCATGCGGTTTCTGCCTTAGGGGGCCAGTTGCGGGCCCCCAGGGTGTTCGGGGGGTGGAGGGGTGCACTCGGGGGGTACCTATGGTACCCCCCTACATTTGAATGCACAAGGTGGCAGGCACCGCGCGGTGCCTGTCACGTTGTGCATTCAAATGCACAACATGCATTTTTCACATTGCGGCGGGTGCTGCTTGCAGCACCGCCCACCGCAATGTAAAAAAATGCGGGATGCGTCAACCAGTGTGGCGGGCGCATCCTAATTTGAATGGCCGGACCGCCGCACCAGGGTGTTTGGGGGGCGGGGGGGTGCACTCCGGGGGTACCTATGGTACCCCCCTACATTTGAATGCACAAGGTGGCAGGCACCGCGTGGTGCCTGTCACGTTGTGCATTCAAATGCACAACCTGCATTTTTCACATTGCGGCGGGTGCTGCTTGCAGCACCGCCCACCGCAATTCAAAGAAATGTGGGATGCGTCCACCAGTGTGGCGGGCGCATCCTAATTTGAATGGCCGGACCGCCACACCTATGGCGGGCGGTCCCTTTTGCCGTTGCGGTGAGTCCGCCCACCATCGTAATGGACTTCTAGGTTTTAAATTTTCTTTTATTGACATGCTAAATAATGGCGGCCGCGCGCATCTCACTCAACTCTTTAAAAAAAAAAAAAATTATTGACATGCAAAATAATGGTGGCCGCACGTCTCGTGGCGCGGTTCACCGAACCTGTTTTTTAAATTCATTTTTATTGACATGCTACACAATGGCGGCTGTGTATCTCATCCAACTTGTTTTTTAATTTTTTTTATTTACATGCTAAGTAATTGCGGCCACGTGCAATGAGACGCGAGGCTCACCGTACTCGAAGCAAGCATTTGCAATGCAATAGGTCTCGCATTTACGCGAGTTTGAGCCATTGGCATTGTAAATGACAAGGCCTCTTAATTATGTTTTGGTTTTTAAAACATAAATAAAAGGCATTGTCATTTACAATGCCAATAGCTTAAACTCGCGTAAATTCGTAATATTTTGCATTGCACTCTGGGCGCTCCATGCAGGTACTCGGACATGGTCTACTTCCATGTGTTTGTGGTTGAAGGCAGGAGTTTCTTCCTGCTGTGTTGAAACTACTGAGTTTAAATTGTTTGTGTGTTTCAGAGGTATTCTGTTTTGGAGGCTGTCAAAAGATCAAATATCTCCGGTTTCGCTTATTATATATTTCTGTTAGGGAGTTCGACTGGTCCTGGAAAAGACATTGACGCTCTCAAAACTGATGGTGGCCATGTGATTACAAACTTGAGACTCTGAAATATGTAAACTGAATCAGTCGAAATTTAATGGACTTGAGGAGAAAGTACCTGCATCAGCCTTTTAATGGGAACAAAATAAAAACAGTTAAGGAATCAGTAAAATGTTGTTTTTCACTTCGGTTGAACTACTTTATCAGTAAAATAGTAAAATGTCTCAATCAACACTATTATAGGCTGGAGGAGTCGATAAAAGCAGTTGATAAAAGCAGGTAACAGTTTGTTGGTGACTCAGATTGAAGTACAATTGTAGAGGGTTTGCCAGGTATCCCGTTTCCAGGCACCCATTACCATTCAAGCTTTACTATGCAAGCATTTACCATGTAGATGCCAGGTTAAAGTTTTTAGATGTTACAGTCTTGTTATCAACAATGTTATAAAATATGTCATGAGTGATGTAATATGTGAGGTCATAAGTAGTGCATAGCGAGGGAGTGATTTATAGTTAAGTTAGGGCACGAGTTATAGTTACTTGAGATAACTAAAGAGCCGTCAATTTTTATTTTTTATTTTGTCTTGGACCCTCTGCAAATTTGTGGCAAAAGTTTTTTCAAAAATGTTGTTTTTGTCACAAGGTACCCCACCAGGCCTAGGGGGCAGGTTGTCTCTGCCCTGCCCCCCATATGTTTTTTTTCAGGACAAGGGACTGAGTCCCCAAGTCCTAAAATGGCTGTCATCATATCTTTGTTGATATAGTGGCAGCCAATCAGATCAATCTTTTGATTTGTTGGACCCATGGACCCTCCACAGCCTGAAATATACAATTATTTTTTAACCTTAACTTCTCCAAAACTACTGAACGGGTTTACATAACAAACCTAACAAGAAGCACACTTTCTGGACCAAGATGTAGCTTTTTGCCAAATTTGGTTTAATTCCGTTCAATCGTTTTGGCTGCAGCTGTGTTTAGTTTTTCCATTGTAAAAATTGATGGGAAAACGTGACTTGGAACTACTTGTTTCCCCCTTTTTCTCGGCCCCTGGTTGGCGGCTCACCCCAAAACCTTTCAGGAAGGAGCTGATGTAAAAGAACATTTTGTGGGAAAGTTTTGTGAAGATTTGGCAACTGGTGTCAAACCAAAAAATGCTGTTCCTATTGTAACGTGATCCTAACAGTACCCAGTGGTGGGTACTATTGGGTAATATATTTATATATATATATTTTAATTTAATATTGCGTTTTGTTTTCCTTTTTGGGGGAAACCCATCTAAACCACCCCATTAGCCACTCTGTAGTTATAGTTAGGATTCCCAGGTATAGGAATTTCTCAGAATTCTGGTCCCTAATAACTTTGCCCCTGTTTGACAAATCTCCACAAAACTTTCCAGACCTACAGCTTTTTCAACGTTGGCAGAGAACTGAAAGTTTCACTGTGATTGGTCAAGGAGGTTCAACGATAAAAGGGTGTCACAAAATGCATTTTTTAACCAATTTATTTTCCATTGACTTTTGTATCTTATGTAGTGTGAAAACAGCTGTGGAAGTTGAAAATATTTACGTAAATTTAGCCTCAAAATAATATAGAAATGTGTTTTAACGTTAACGTAGGAAATGCATGTCCATTTAGTGGTTAGAGAAAATGCATTTTTGTTAAACTTACCACATAGAAAATGTTGTCTATTTTTTTTTTGCAGAAAGCTCCCATTTCTATCGGTCTCTCAGTACTAGGCCTCAAAATATTCTTATTCTTTACTGTCCCTTAAAATAAATGGTTTTCTTTAAATGTTGACTTAACGTTATAATTGAACTGCAAAACTTGACATCTTCATGAAATGTGCTGTTTGCTGCAAAATGTATTTCTTTTAACCTCACACCATATAATTTCATCCTATTTAGTTTTCTCTGCCACATGCTTATATTGAACAAGTATATTAATGAAAGAAAATGTTTGCTATAGCTCTGATTTCCATGATCTAACCAGAACATGCTAGATAATATTCTTTCATTTCATAGAGTAGACCATTGTTACACAATGGGGCACTGAATAGCTGACAGAGTAGGCTTGCTAAAGGTTCTCATGAGAACCTTCCCAGATGTATCTTTTGTAACATTTTGTTGCCACTTTCAAACAACAGCATGTTGACATGGACGTTTACTATGGGAATCGAGGAAGAAGATGACAGACCATTGGAAGATCATTTCCCATTAGTTCGGGATGAGTCAACATTTTGAATTTGCAACACGGGCGGGAGAGGTGTGGCACAGAGGATAGAGCAGCGGACTCCAGAGCACGGGGCTAACGGTTCGATCCCAGGCACTGGTGGCAGCTCAGCTCAGCATCATGTAACTCTGGGCAAGAGCTCATTTAATTTCCCTGATGGCCCCCAGCCCCTTGAAACTTTAAGGAGTGAAATGTTCGCGCTTTACAAATAGGAATTATTATTTGTTCTTTTCTATATAGTACGTGTTCCCAGCTAGAAAGTCAATACATTCTATGCACACCTTCCCTGCCATGCAACTTAGCACTTTACTGTGCTAATCTCACCGAATATTGCTTTAAGCTACTGCTGACAGTGATTTTTCTTATTTTCCTTACCCTTTGTGAGGAGACTTCCTATCTTTATGCTGATCATAGCTACTGCTGTGATTATTTCCTTCTACCTATTTTTACGGTTGTTACTGAAGCAGTTACGCAACATGGCTGAGTTTCCAGAACTACTCTTTATGGGAAGTTCGACCTTTTATTGCTGTTAGCCTTTTGCTAAATTTGCTTTATGGGTTCTCGCTAGGATAGGTTAGTTCTTTAAGATTAAAATAGGGCAAATTCCTTAATGGAACATGCTATTATTTTATATGCTGTCTCTAATAACAAATCTTTTTGATATTTCTGAAAATAGACACATCTGACTAACCTGAATAAAAGAACAAAAATACAAAATAATCTCTTTGAAGAGAAATAAAGCTTTTAAAACTTCATCAAACCTCACATCATTGACTGAACATTAAATGCTGTAAGTTGATGATTATTTTAGCAATGTATTCAGGTTGTGCTCCATTCTAACACGGTGGCAAAGATTTGTTGACCTGGAAAAGAAATATGTGTGGAAATTGGAGTTTCACTTAGTAAGTCTTAGGGTTGAACTCGCTATAAAATGTTTGAGATTTCCGCGCTCGCACAGCTGAACGGATTTCCATGAAATATGACAGAATTACATATTATGATGCACAGATGATCCTTTAGGGTACTACAGATAAGTAGGGTAAGTATTTTTTAACTTATAAGCCATTTTAACTTAGTGATATCAGTTGTCGTGTTATTTTCACGAAATTTCACAGTACTTCACGGGAGTACCACGGTACATAGCAATGACAAGTTATTATGTGATTGGCTAATGACTGCCTTTACAAAAATAAATGCAAAAACAACAGTTGATGGACAGAATGCAGAACAATGTCATACATTCACCCCAGTACAGAGATCTGGGCCTAAATCCATCATTTTTTTGCTCACCATGCCATTCCAGTTTGAACCCAGCCATATGCAAATCAGTCTTGACCCTATGCCTCATGGGAACAGTCCAGCCCGAACTGCCAAGCCAGGTCCTCCCTGGACTGGAAACAAGCATCCTAGGACCGGTTTCGGGGTTTCACCTCTCTTCAGCCAGGATAGCTTGATTCCAGTGGCATGGAAAGCACGGGACCCACGTCTGGGCATACCCGTCCCACTCGGGGTGACAAATGCAAAAACAACAGTTGATGGACAGAATGCAGAACAATGTCATACATTCACCCCAGTACAGAGATCTGGGCCTAAATCCATCATTTTTTTGCTCACCATGCCATTCCAGTTTGAACCCAGCCATATGCAAATCAGTCTTGACCCTGTGCCAATGTGCAGCATTCCGTCCATCATCTTGTGTGTTTTGCATTTTGCCCTAAGTGGGAAGGGTATGCCCAGACGTGGGTCCCGTGCTCACTACGCCACTGGAGTCAAGCTATCCTGGCTGATGAAGGCTGATAGCCTGAAACCGGTCCTAGGATGCTTGATTCCGGTCCAGGGAAGACATGGTTTGGCAGTTCGGTCTGGACTGTTCCCATGAGGCACAGGGTCAAGACTGATTTGCATATGGCTATGTCTGAACTGGGGTGGCGTGGTGAAGCAAAATAACGATGGATTAAACCCAGATCTGTGACTGGGGGTGAATGTTTGCCAATGTGCAGCATTCCGTCCATCATCTTGTGTGTTTTGCATTTTGCCCTAAGTGGGAAAGGTATGCCCAGACGTTGGTCCCGTGCTCACTACGCCACTGGAGTCAAGCTATCCTGGCTGATGAAGGCTGATAGCCTGAAACCAGTCCTAGGATGCTTGATTCCGGTCCAGGGAAGACATGGTTTGGCAGTTCAGTCTGGACTGTTCCCATGAGGCACAGGGTCAAGACTGATTTGCATATGGCTATGTCTGAACTGGGGTGGCGTGGTGAAGCAAAATAACGATGGATTAAACCCAGATCTGTGATTGGGGGTGAATGTTTGCCAATGTGCAGCATTCCGTCCATCATCTTGTGTGTTTTGAATTTTGCCCTAAGTGGGAAGGGTATGCCCAGACGTGGGTCCCGTGCTCACTACGCCACTGGAGTCAAGCTATCCTGGCTGATGAAGGCTGATAGCCTGAAACCAGTCCTAGGATGCTTGATTCCGGTCCAGGGAAGACATGGATTGGCAGTTCGGTCTGGACTGTTCCCATGAGGCACAGGGTCAAGACTGATTTGCATATGGCTATGTCTGAACTGGGGTGGCGTGGTGAAGCAAAATAACGATGGATTAAACCCAGATCTGTGACTGGGGGTGAATGTTTGCCAATGTGCAGCATTCCGTCCATCATCTTGTGTGTTTTGCATTTTGCCCTAAGTGGGAAGGGTATGCCCAGACGTTGGTCCCGTGCTCACTACGCCACTGGAGTCAAGCTATCCTGGCTGATGAAGGCTGATAGCCTGAAACCGGTCCTAGGATGCTTGATTCCGGTCCAGGCAAGACATGGTTTGGCAGTTTGGTCTGGACTGTTCCCATGAGGCACAGGGTCAAGACTGATTTGCATATGGCTATGTCTGAACTGGGGTGGCGTGGTGAAGCAAAATAACGATGGATTAAACCCAGATCTGTGACTGGGGGTGAATGTTTGCCAATGTGCAGCATTCCGTCCATCATCTTGTGTGTTTTGCATTTTGCCCTAAGTGGGAAGGGTATGCCCAGACGTGGGTCCCGTGCTCACTACGCCACTGGAGTCAAGCTATCCTGGCTGATGAAGGCTGATAGCCTGAAACCGGTCCTAGGATGCTTGATTCCGGTCCAGGAAAGACATGGTTTGGTAGTTCGGTCTGGACTGTTCCCATGAGGCACAGGGTCAAGACTGATTTGCATATGGCTATGTCTGAACTGGGGTGGCGTGGTGAAGCAAAATAACGATGGATTAAACCCAGATCTGTGACTGGGGGTGAATGTTTGCCAATGTGCAGCATTCCGTCCATCATCTTGTGTGTTTTGCATTTTCCCCTAAGTGGGAAGGGTATGCCAGACGTGGGTCCCGTGCTCACTACGCCACTGGAGTCAAGCTATCCTGGCTGATGAAGGCTGATAGCCTGAAACCGGTCCTAGGATGCTTGATTCCGGTCCAGGGAAGACATGGTTTGGCAGTTCGGTCTGGACTGTTCCCATGAGGCACAGGGTCAAGACTGATTTGCATATGGCTATGTCTGAACTGGGGTGGCGTGGTGAAGCAAAATAACGATGGATTAAACCCAGATCTGTGACTGGGGGTGAATGTTTGCCAATGTGCAGCATTCCGTCCATCATCTTGTGTGTTTTGCATTTTGCCATAAGTGGGAAGGGTATGTCCAGACGTGGGTCCCGTGCTCACTACGCCACTGGAGTCAAGATATCCTGGCTGATGAAGGCTGATAGCCTGAAACCGGTCCTAGGATGCTTGATTCCGGTCCAGGGAAGACATGGTTTGGCAGTTCGGTCTGGACTGTTCCCATGAGGCACAGGGTCAAGACTGATTTGCATATGGCTATGTCTGAACTGGGGTGGCGTGGTGAAGCAAAATAACGATGGATTAAACCCAGATCTGTGACTGGGGGTGAATGTTTGCCAATGTGCAGCATTCCGTCCATCATCTTGTGTGTTTTGCATTTTGGCCTAAGTGGGAAGGGTATGCCCAGACGTGGGTCCCGTGCTCACTACGCCACTGGAGTCAAGCTATCCTGGCTGATGAAGGCTGATAGCCTGAAACCGGTCCTAGGATGCTTGATTCCGGTCCAGGGAAGACATGGTTTGGCAGTTCGGTCTGGACTGTTCCCATGAGGCACAGGGTCAAGACTAATTTGCATATGGCTATGTCTGAACTGGGGTGGCGTGGTGAAGCAAAATAACGATGGATTAAACCCAGATCTGTGACTGGGGGTGAATGTTTGCCAATGTGCAGCATTCCGTCCATCATCTTGTGTGTTTTGTATTTTGCCCTAAGTGGGAAGGGTATGCCCAGACGTGGGTCCCGTGCTCACTACGCCACTGGAGTCAAGCTATCCTGGCTGATGAAGGCTGATAGCCTGAAACCGGTCCTAGGATGCTTGATTCCGGTCCAGGGAAGACATGGTTTGGCAGTTCGGTCTGGACTGTTCCCATGAGGCAGACTGATTTGCATATGGCTATGTCTGAACTGGGGTGGCGTGGTGAAGCAAAATAACGATGGATTAAACCCAGATCTGTGACTGGGGGTGAATGTTTGCCAATGTGCAGCATTCCGTCCATCATCTTGTGTGTTTTGCATTTTCCCCTAAGTGGGAAGGGTATGCCCAGACGTGGGTCCCGTGCTCACTACGCCACTGGAGTCAAGCTATCCTGGCTGATGAAGGCTGATAGCCTGAAACCGGTCCTAGGATGCTTGATTCCGGTCCAGGGAAGACATGGTTTGGCAGTTCGGTCTGGACTGTTCCCATGAGGCACAGGGTCAAGACTGATTTGCATATGGCTATGTCTGAACTGGGGTGGCGTGGTGAAGCAAAATAACGAAGGATTAAACCCAGATCTGTGACTGGGGGTGAATGTTTGCCAATGTGCAGCATTCCGTCCATCATCTTGTGTGTTTTGCATTTTGCCCTAAGTGGGAAGGGTATGCCCAGACGTGGGTCCCGTGCTCACTACGCCACTGGAGTCAAGCTATCCTGGCTGATGAAGGCTGATAGCCTGAAACCGGTCCTAGGATGCTTGATTCCGGTCCAGGGAAGACATGGTTTGGCAGTTCGGTCTGGACTGTTCCCATGAGGCACAGGGTCAAGACTGATTTGCATATGGCTATGTCTGAACTGGGGTGGCGTGGTGAATCAAAATAACGATGGATTAAACCCAGATCTGTGACTGGGGGTGAATGTTTGCCAATGTGCAGCATTCCGTCCTTCATCTTGTGTGTTTTGAATTTTGCCCTAAGTGGGAAGGGTATGCCCAGACGTGGGTCCCGTGCTCACTACGCCACTGGAGTCAAGCTATCCTGGCTGATGAAGGCTGATAGCCTGAAACCGGTCCTAGGATGCTTGATTCCGGTCCAGGGAAGACATGGTTTGGCAGTTCGGTCTGGACTGTTCCCATGAGGCACAGGGTCAAGACTAATTTGCATATGGCTATGTCTGAACTGGGGTGGCGTGGTGAAGCAAAATAACGATGGATTAAACCCAGATCTGTGACTGGGGGTGAATGTTTGCCAATGTGCAGCATTCCGTCCATCATCTTGTGTGTTTTGTATTTTGCCCTAAGTGGGAAGGGTATGCCCAGACGTGGGTCCCGTGCTCACTACGCCACTGGAGTCAAGCTATCCTGGCTGATGAAGGCTGATAGCCTGAAACCGGTCCTAGGATGCTTGATTCCGGTCCAGGGAAGACATGGTTTGGCAGTTCGGTCTGGACTGTTCCCATGAGGCAGACTGATTTGCATATGGCTATGTCTGAACTGGGGTGGCGTGGTGAAGCAAAATAACGATGGATTAAACCCAGATCTGTGACTGGGAGTGAATGTTTGCCAATGTGCAGCATTCCGTCCATCATCTTGTGTGTTTTGCATTTTCCCCTAAGTGGGAAGGGTATGCCCAGACGTGGGTCCCGTGCTCACTACGCCACTGGAGTCAAGCTATCCTGGCTGATGAAGGCTGATAGCCTGAAACCGGTCCTAGGATGCTTGATTCCGGTCCAGGGAAGACATGGTTTGGCAGTTCGGTCTGGACTGTTCCCATGAGGCACAGGGTCAAGACTGATTTGCATATGGCTATGTCTGAACTGGGGTGGCGTGGTGAAGCAAAATAACGAAGGATTAAACCCAGATCTGTGACTGGGGGTGAATGTTTGCCAATGTGCAGCATTCCGTCCATCATCTTGTGTGTTTTGCATTTTGCCCTAAGTGGGAAGGGTATGCCCAGACGTGGGTCCCGTGCTCACTACGCCACTGGAGTCAAGCTATCCTGGCTGATGAAGGCTGATAGCCTGAAACCGGTCCTAGGATGCTTGATACCGGTCCAGGGAAGACATGGTTTGGCAGTTCGGTCTGGACTGTTCCCATGAGGCACAGGGTCAAGACTAATTTGCATATGGCTATGTCTGAACTGGGGTGGCGTGGTGAAGCAAAATAACGATGGATTAAACCCAGATCTGTGACTGGGGGTGAATGTTTGCCAATGTGCAGCATTCCGTCCATCATCTTGTGTGTTTTGTATTTTGCCCTAAGTGGGAAGGGTATGCCCAGACGTGGGTCCCGTGCTCACTACGCCACTGGAGTCAAGCTATCCTGGCTGATGAAGGCTGATAGCCTGAAACCGGTCCTAGGATGCTTGATTCCGGTCCAGGGAAGACATGGTTTGGCAGTTCGGTCTGGACTGTTCCCATGAGGCAGACTGATTTGCATATGGCTATGTCTGAACTGGGGTGGCGTGGTGAAGCAAAATAACGATGGATTAAACCCAGATCTGTGACTGGGAGTGAATGTTTGCCAATGTGCAGCATTCCGTCCATCATCTTGTGTGTTTTGCATTTTCCCCTAAGTGGGAAGGGTATGCCCAGACGTGGGTCCCGTGCTCACTACGCCACTGGAGTCAAGCTATCCTGGCTGATGAAGGCTGATAGCCTGAAACCGGTCCTAGGATGCTTGATTCCGGTCCAGGGAAGACATGGTTTGGCAGTTCGGTCTGGACTGTTCCCATGAGGCACAGGGTCAAGACTGATTTGCATATGGCTATGTCTGAACTGGGGTGGCGTGGTGAAGCAAAATAACGAAGGATTAAACCCAGATCTGTGACTGGGGGTGAATGTTTGCCAATGTGCAGCATTCCGTCCATCATCTTGTGTGTTTTGCATTTTGCCCTAAGTGGGAAGGGTATGCCCAGACGTGGGTCCCGTGCTCACTACGCCACTGGAGTCAAGCTATCCTGGCTGATGAAGGCTGATAGCCTGAAACCGGTCCTAGGATGCTTGATTCCGGTCCAGGGAAGACATGGTTTGGCAGTTCGGTCTGGACTGTTCCCATGAGGCACAGGGTCAAGACTGATTTGCATATGGCTATGTCTGAACTGGGGTGGCGTGGTGAATCAAAATAACGATGGATTAAACCCAGATCTGTGACTGGGGGTGAATGTTTGCCAATGTGCAGCATTCCGTCCTTCATCTTGTGTGTTTTGAATTTTGCCCTAAGTGGGAAGGGTATGCCCAGACGTGGGTCCCGTGCTCACTACGCCACTGGAGTCAAGCTATCCTGGCTGATGAAGGCTGATAGCCTGAAACCGGTCCTAGGATGCTTGATTCCGGTCCAGGGAAGACATGGTTTGGCAGTTCGGTCTGGACTGTTCCCATGAGGCACAGGGTCAAGACTAATTTGCATATGGCTATGTCTGAACTGGGGTGGCGTGGTGAAGCAAAATAACGATGGATTAAACCCAGATCTGTGACTGGGGGTGAATGTTTGCCAATGTGCAGCATTCCGTCCATCATCTTGTGTGTTTTGTATTTTGCCCTAAGTGGGAAGGGTATGCCCAGACGTGGGTCCCGTGCTCACTACGCCACTGGAGTCAAGCTATCCTGGCTGATGAAGGCTGATAGCCTGAAACCGGTCCTAGGATGCTTGATTCCGGTCCAGGGAAGACATGGTTTGGCAGTTCGGTCTGGACTGTTCCCATGAGGCAGACTGATTTGCATATGGCTATGTCTGAACTGGGGTGGCGTGGTGAAGCAAAATAACGATGGATTAAACCCAGATCTGTGACTGGGAGTGAATGTTTGCCAATGTGCAGCATTCCGTCCATCATCTTGTGTGTTTTGCATTTTCCCCTAAGTGGGAAGGGTATGCCCAGACGTGGGTCCCGTGCTCACTACGCCACTGGAGTCAAGCTATCCTGGCTGATGAAGGCTGATAGCCTGAAACCGGTCCTAGGATGCTTGATTCCGGTCCAGGGAAGACATGGTTTGGCAGTTCGGTCTGGACTGTTCCCATGAGGCACAGGGTCAAGACTGATTTGCATATGGCTATGTCTGAACTGGGGTGGCGTGGTGAAGCAAAATAACGAAGGATTAAACCCAGATCTGTGACTGGGGGTGAATGTTTGCCAATGTGCAGCATTCCGTCCATCATCTTGTGTGTTTTGCATTTTGCCCTAAGTGGGAAGGGTATGCCCAGACGTGGGTCCCGTGCTCACTACGCCACTGGAGTCAAGCTATCCTGGCTGATGAAGGCTGATAGCCTGAAACCGGTCCTAGGATGCTTGATACCGGTCCAGGGAAGACATGGTTTGGCAGTTCGGTCTGGACTGTTCCCATGAGGCACAGGGTCAAGACTGATTTGCATATGGCTATGTCTGAACTGGGGTGGCGTGGTGAATCAAAATAACGATGGATTAAACCCAGATCTGTGACTGGGGGTGAATGTTTGCCAATGTGCAGCATTCCGTCCTTCATCTTGTGTGTTTTGCATTTTGCCCTAAGTGGGAAGGGTATGCCCAGACGTGGGTCCCGTGCTCACTACGCCACTGGAGTCAAGCTATCCTGGCTGATGAAGGCTGATAGCCTGAAACCGGTCCTAGGATGCTTGATTCCGGTCCAGGGAAGACATGGATTGGCAGTTCGGTCTGGACTGTTCCCATGAGGCACAGGGTCAAGACTGATTTGCATATGGCTATGTCTGAACTGGGGTGGCGTGGTGAAGCAAAATAACGATGGATTAAACCCAGATCTGTGACTGGGGGTGAATGTTTGCCAATGTGCAGCATTCCGTCCATCATCTTGTGTGTTTTGCATTTTGCCCTAAGTGGGAAGGGTATGCCCAGACGTGGGTCCCGAGCTCACTACGCCACTGGAGTCAAGCTATCCTGGCTGATGAAGGCTGATAGCCTGAAACCAGTCCTAGGATGCTTGATTCCGGTCCAGGGAAGACATGGATTGGCAGTTCGGTCTGGACTGTTCCCATGAGGCACAGGGTCAAGACTGATTTGCATATGGCTATGTCTGAACTGGGGTGGCGTGGTGAAGCAAAATAACGATGGATTAAACCCAGATCTGTGACTGGGGGTGAATGTTTGCCAATGTGCAGCATTCCGTCCATCATCTTGTGTGTTTTGCATTTTGCCCTAAGTGGGAAGGGTATGCCCAGACGTTGGTCCCGTGCTCACTACGCCACTGGAGTCAAGCTATCCTGGCTGATGAAGGCTGATAGCCTGAAACCGGTCCTAGGATGCTTGATTCCGGTCCAGGCAAGACATGGTTTGGCAGTTTGGTCTGGACTGTTCCCATGAGGCACAGGGTCAAGACTGATTTGCATATGGCTATGTCTGAACTGGGGTGGCGTGGTGAAGCAAAATAACGATGGATTAAACCCAGATCTGTGACTGGGGGTGAATGTTTGCCAATGTGCAGCATTCCGTCCATCATCTTGTGTGTTTTGCATTTTGCCCTAAGTGGGAAGGGTATGCCCAGACGTGGGTCCCGTGCTCACTACGCCACTGGAGTCAAGCTATCCTGGCTGATGAAGGCTGATAGCCTGAAACCGGTCCTAGGATGCTTGATTCCGGTCCAGGAAAGACATGGTTTGGTAGTTCGGTCTGGACTGTTCCCATGAGGCACAGGGTCAAGACTGATTTGCATATGGCTATGTCTGAACTGGGGTGGCGTGGTGAAGCAAAATAACGATGGATTAAACCCAGATCTGTGACTGGGGGTGAATGTTTGCCAATGTGCAGCATTCCGTCCATCATCTTGTGTGTTTTGCATTTTCCCCTAAGTGGGAAGGGTATGCCAGACGTGGGTCCCGTGCTCACTACGCCACTGGAGTCAAGCTATCCTGGCTGATGAAGGCTGATAGCCTGAAACCGGTCCTAGGATGCTTGATTCCGGTCCAGGGAAGACATGGTTTGGCAGTTCGGTCTGGACTGTTCCCATGAGGCACAGGGTCAAGACTGATTTGCATATGGCTATGTCTGAACTGGGGTGGCGTGGTGAAGCAAAATAACGATGGATTAAACCCAGATCTGTGACTGGGGGTGAATGTTTGCCAATGTGCAGCATTCCGTCCATCATCTTGTGTGTTTTGCATTTTGCCATAAGTGGGAAGGGTATGTCCAGACGTGGGTCCCGTGCTCACTACGCCACTGGAGTCAAGCTATCCTGGCTGATGAAGGCTGATAGCCTGAAACCGGTCCTAGGATGCTTGATTCCGGTCCAGGGAAGACATGGTTTGGCAGTTCGGTCTGGACTGTTCCCATGAGGCACAGGGTCAAGACTGATTTGCATATGGCTATGTCTGAACTGGGGTGGCGTGGTGAAGCAAAATAACGATGGATTAAACCCAGATCTGTGACTGGGGGTGAATGTTTGCCAATGTGCAGCATTCCGTCCATCATCTTGTGTGTTTTGCATTTTGCCCTAAGTGGGAAGGGTATGCCCAGACGTGGGTCCCGTGCTCACTACGCCACTGGAGTCAAGCTATCCTGGCTGATGAAGGCTGATAGCCTGAAACCGGTCCTAGGATGCTTGATTCCGGTCCAGGGAACACATGGTTTGGCAGTTCGGTCTGGACTGTTCCCATGAGGCACAGGGTCAAGACTAATTTGCATATGGCTATGTCTGAACTGGGGTGGCGTGGTGAAGCAAAATAACGATGGATTAAACCCAGATCTGTGACTGGGGGTGAATGTTTGCCAATGTGCAGCATTCCGTCCATCATCTTGTGTGTTTTGTATTTTGCCCTAAGTGGGAAGGGTATGCCCAGACGTGGGTCCCGTGCTCACTACGCCACTGGAGTCAAGCTATCCTGGCTGATGAAGGCTGATAGCCTGAAACCGGTCCTAGGATGCTTGATTCCGGTCCAGGGAAGACATGGTTTGGCAGTTCGGTCTGGACTGTTCCCATGAGGCAGACTGATTTGCATATGGCTATGTCTGAACTGGGGTGGCGTGGTGAAGCAAAATAACGATGGATTAAACCCAGATCTGTGACTGGGAGTGAATGTTTGCCAATGTGCAGCATTCCGTCCATCATCTTGTGTGTTTTGCATTTTCCCCTAAGTGGGAAGGGTATGCCCAGACGTGGGTCCCGTGCTCACTACGCCACTGGAGTCAAGCTATCCTGGCTGATGAAGGCTGATAGCCTGAAACCGGTCCTAGGATGCTTGATTCCGGTCCAGGGAAGACATGGTTTGGCAGTTCGGTCTGGACTGTTCCCATGAGGCACAGGGTCAAGACTGATTTGCATATGGCTATGTCTGAACTGGGGTGGCGTGGTGAAGCAAAATAACGAAGGATTAAACCCAGATCTGTGACTGGGGGTGAATGTTTGCCAATGTGCAGCATTCCGTCCATCATCTTGTGTGTTTTGCATTTTGCCCTAAGTGGGAAGGGTATGCCCAGACGTGGG
>CAWUFW010030188.1:0-17689 GCA_963921515.1 Calotriton arnoldi
TCACACAACATAACCCAGGTGTGGCTCAGATCTTGTGTTAGGATGGGGGCATTGCATTTCTACCAGGTGGGTTCTGTGGAGTTTGTGTTGGGGTGTGTGTGAGGGGAGGTGCTTGTGACTATGGTCAGTGCTGCAAGTCCTCCTTCCCACCCAGCTAGCCAGATATCCCACCATGGAACGTGCTTGGCATTGCAGGGAGTGTAAGTTGTCTCTCAGGATGTCAGTCAGTGGTGTCCTGCTGTTTGTTGGTGCACAGTTGGCAGCAGGGCCTTGTGCTCCCCACAGCAGTAGCCAGTGTCAGCCATCTTGTGAGTCCTTCTCCACTCCCTGTGATGTGAGCATGGTTCAGGGTGGTGTTGATGGGACAGTTGGGGGGGGGGGGCAATATGTTTGACTGCGACTCCCATGATGCTATTGGCTACACTGACTTGGCCAGCATACACAGAATTCCTTCCTTTGAGTGGTCTTCACTGTGTGTTGGTGTTGTTGTGGTGGCTACATGTCTGGATGTGTTTGTTAGTTCTATTTGTGCCACTGCCTAGCTGTAGTTGTAGTTGTGTTTGTACATGTGTTGGCACAGTTGGATGTGACTTTTTTGATGGCATGTGTTGTGTTTATCTGACTGACATACACATTTTGGGATGATTCTGTTCTGGTTGCTGTGTAATTGCTATGAGTGCATGGTTTGACTCTCCCTTGACAGTGATGGTGTGTTTTGTGGCAGTATATTGTGTACATTTGTTGTGTACTCACCAGGCGCTGGGATGTCCTCTGAGTCCATATACGCTCACTGGCGGAAGGATGGCCCGCACCTTCTCCTCCCAGGGCCTGAGGTATATTGGCTTGGCTAGGAGGGCCACTGCCGGTGTATTGGCTGTTGATGTAGTCTTTCTTCAGCAGGTCCCGTACCCTCCTGCGCACGTCATACCACCTGTTCTGGATGTCGGCTCTTGTGCGCCGACATGGTGATTGTGCGTTCACCCTGTTGATGATCCTCTCCCACATCTTGGTTTTCTGGGAGATGGGGGTCTGTTGGACCAGTGTGCCAAACAGCTGTGGCTCTACCCTGAGGATCTCGCTCTACCATGACTTCCAATTCACAATCTAGGAACTTGGGATTCTTCTTGGGGGCATGGTGATGGGTGGTGATGGTGAGTGATGTGTGTGTTGGTGTGCGGGTGAGGGTGTGTGAGTGTGTGTTTTGCTGGGTGTATGTGAGGTAGGTATTTGTTGGTGTGCTGATGGTGTGTGGCTTGTGTGAGGGATGAGCTGTGGGTGTGTGGTTGCTTTCTCTGGGTGCTGGCAGTGGAATGGCATTTGCAAAGGCTCATGGTTGTGATTTGTGTCCTTTATATAGGTGGAGTTGTGGGTGTGTCTTTGTTCTCTGTCCCCACCCCGCCCCAGTATTTATTGGCTTGGTAATTGCTTGTTTGGCCTTTTTTTGGGTGATTTTTTCCTTTGTGCTGTTTGTGTATGTTGGAAACGTTCTTGTGACCGAGTCGGACCCTGCATTTGTCCTCGTACGGTGTTCTCCGCTTCGCTTCACGCTGTGTTTGTGCAGTTTTCTATGCTGCGTACGCTGCCGGTCGCGGTGTTTTGTGTTGCTTCGGCTCGGCTTGTAGGCGCGCGGTCGGCCGTAGCGTTAGCCTCCGTCCACTCGTGCGCCGCGGGTTTTCGAGCGCCTTGCATCGCACTTTGCGGTTTGGAGTTCGCATGTACGCTTCGGCCGGATTTGTTCCGGTGCGCGTGTCGGTCGGGTTGGATTCGTGTTTTTCCGCCCGATTGCTGTTTTCCTTGCGCCTCGGTCGGTCGACTTGGTTTCGTACGTGGTCGGTCGGATTTTTCACGCCTTGCATCGCATTTTGGCGCGGTCGGGCGCTACAGGTACGCGGTCGGTCGGGTATTATTTCCGGATCCGAGTCGGTCGGTGCTTTTTCCGGCCCGAATCGGAATCGACCCCTTAATGTTATAATTCCATAAATTCACAAATTACAATAAACAATATATTAAAAATTGTAAAAAATTGTTATGTATTAAAAAATGTATACTTCTCTTTAGAAAATGTACTTAATATGTAATAATTATTAATATTAATATCTACTATATAATAATAATAATTAAAATGTATAATCTTTTGTATATCAATAAAACTATGTTTATTTTTCTAAACTGTATTAAGAAATGTTGAAACTTTCATTGTATTGAAATATTACCAATATATGTAACAAACTTAAAAATGTTAATAATACCAAACAATGATTTACAATTGTTTAATAAGTATATTATTATTCCAAATATATCCACATATTTGTAATAAGACAGTATCTAATATTACCAAATTATATATATGTAAATACATTTATTAATGTAATACAATAAAATTGTTTCATTACTGCACCAAAAACTACAAATAAACAAACTGTTTTATTGTTTCTCAAATAAATATAATTTCCTATATTCATGTATTGATTTATGTTTCATATGTATTAACAACATATGATTTTTACATTTCCATTACATACTATTTTTTAAATAAATAAATGTAATAAAGAAATAATAAATGTCTAATTTATTGTCTACCATCTCATGTATATTAAATTCAATGTTTCATAATGAAATGTATTCATTATTAATTGTACTGTATGAAATAATGTTTTAATATAATATATATATACAAAATGTTAATTATCTTTCTACACAACTATATTTTATTTATATGTTTATTCTACTTTAAACTGCTTATACATATTATTAAAAATTTTCTTAAAATAACATTTTAGCATAATTACTCTTTCCAACACCACTTAACATAAATACAATGCAGCGTGGTGCACACTAAACTTAATTAACTTACTATTCCCACTCCAGTCAGTATTAAATTGGGGTAGGTGCTGGACACTAAACTTAATTAATTTACTATTGCCACTCCAGTCAGTATTAATTTGGAGTAGGTGCTGGACACTAAACCTTAATTAATTTACTATTCCAACTCCAGTCAGTATTAAAATGGGGCTAGGTGCTGGACACTAAACTTAATTAATTTACTATTCCCACTCCAGTCAGTATTAAATTTGGGGTAGGATGCTGGACACTAAACTTAATTAAATTACTATTCCCACTCCAGTCAGTATTAAATTTGGGTAGGTGCTGGACACTAAACTTAATTAAATGTACTATTCCCACTCCAGTCTCAGTATTAAATTGGGGTAGGTGCTGGACACTAAACCTCAATTAATTTACTATTCCCACTCCAGTCATTATTAAATTGGGGTAGATGCTGGACACTAAACTTAATTAATTTACTATTCCCACTCCAGTCAGTATTAAATTGGGGTAGGTGCTGGACACTAACCTTAATTAATTTACTATTCCAACTCCAGTCAGAATTAAATTGGGGTAGGTACTGGACACTAACCTTAATTAATTTACTATTCCAACTCCAGTCAGTATTAAATTGGGGTAGGAGCTGGACACTAAACTTAATTAAAGTACTATTCCCACTCCAGTCAGAATTAATTTGGGTAGGTGCTGGACACTAACCTTAATTAATTTACTATTCCAACTCCAATCAGTATTAAATTGGGGTAGATGCTGGACACTAAATTTAATAAAATTACTATTCCCACTCCAGTCAGTATTAAATTGGGGTAGATGCTGGACACTATACTTAATTAAATTACTATTCCCACTCCAGTCAGTATTAAATTGGGGTAGCTGCTGGACACTAACCTTAATTAATTTACTATTCCAACTCAGTTTGAATTAAAATGGGGCTAGGTGCTGGACACTAAACTCTAATTAATTTACTATTCCAACTCCAGTCAGTATTAAATTGGGGTAGGTGCTGGACACTAAACTTAATTAAATTACTATTCCCACTCCAGTCAGAATTAATTTGGGGTAGGTGCTGGACACTAACCTTAATTAATTTGCTATTCCAACTACAGTCAGTATTAAATTGGGGTAAATGCTGGACACTAAACTTAATTAAATTACTATTCCAACTCCAGTCAGAATTAAATTGGGGTAGGTGTTGGACACTAAACTTAATTAATTTACTATTCCCACTCCAGTCAGTATTAAATTTGGGTAGGTGCTGGACACTAAAATTAATTAAATTACTATTCCCACTCCAGTCTCAATTAATTTGGGGTAGGTGCTGGACACTAACCTTAATTAATTTACTATTCCAACTCCAGTCATTATTAAATTGGGGTAGATGATGGACACTAAGGTGTCGATTCCGATCTCGGCCGGGAAGCGCACCGAGTACGACTCTCGTCCGGAAGAAATACGAGCCGAACGCGTTTTTCCCGAACGATTTGAACAGTCGTCCGAGCGAGCAAGTACGATGCGCATTACTGCTAAAATTCCGAAGCGAGCCGTACGTTCCCAGTCCAGCTCCAGTTCCCCGACCGAGCTGGATCCGTAAACGCCGATTCGAGTCGCACGGGAAGTAAATACACAGCACCTTCCGGCCGGACTAGTACGATGCGCACTCCGTACGCGCCGAACTGGTCGCTACGTCCGGCACGTCAGAGCATCCGGGAGAGCTGCACACAAGCTCCGATTCGCGCCACAAGACGATCCACGGCTACGAGACGAACAAGCCAGCTACGAGTACGAGTCGAAGCCACGAGAAACCCGAACGAGACGAACCACCCATGAATCCCATCGTGCAGGTCCTACTAATACTGTACATCTATTACCGGAACCGGTACGGATCCGTACTGGCGCAGACGGTAAGTCAGACACCCACTACACAAACAAACGACACGTACCCGACATATGTCACACACACATAGGGATGCAGAAATGACGTACACTAGCAACAGCAGAACCATAGGGGCGGGATGGCTATCACCAATGCCATACACACCCATAGGGGCCTGATGGCTACCACTACCACCACCCCTACTCATGGGGGGCTGGATGCCTGTCACTACTACCATCCCCACTCATAGGGGGATGGATGCCTACCACTACCACCACCCCTACTCATGGGGGGCTGGATGCCTACCACTACCACCACCCCTACTCATGGGGCCCTGGATGCCTACCACTACCACCACCCCTACTCAGGGGGGCTGGATGCCTACCACTACCACCACCCCTACTCATGGGGGGCTGGATGCCTAGCACTACTACCATCCCCACTCATAGGGGGATGGATGCCTACCACTACCACCACCCCTACTCATGGGGGGCTGGATGCCTGTCACTACTACCATCCCCACTCATAGGGGAATTGATGCCTACCACCACCCCTACTCATGGGGGCCTGGATGCTCACCACTACCACCACCCCTACTCAGGGGGGCTGGATGCCTTTCACTACTACCACCCCTACTCATAGGGGCCTGGATGCCTACCACTACCACCACCCCTACTCATGAGGGGCTGGATGCCTGTCACTACCACCACCCCTACTCATGGGGGGCTGGATGCCTGTCACTCACCACCACCCCTACTCATGGGGTCCTGGATGCCTGTCACTACCACCACCCCTACTCATGGGGGTCTGGATGCCTGTCACTACTACCATCCCCACTCATAGGGGATGGATGCCTACCACTACCACCACCCCTACTCATGGGGGCTGGATGCTACTGTCACTACTACCATCCCCACCTCATAGGGGATGGATGCCTACCACTACCACCACCCCTACTCATGGGGGGCTGGATGCCTAGCACTACTACCATCCCCACTCATAGGGGGATGGATGCCTACCACTACCACCACCCCTACTCATGGGGGCTGGATGCCTGTCACTACCACCACCCTACTCATGGGGGCCTGGATGCCTACCACTACCACCACCCCCTACTCATGGGGGGCTGGATGCCTGTCACTACCACCACCCCTACTCATGGGGGCCTGGATGCCTGTCACTACCACCACCCCTACTCATGGGGGGCCTGGATGCCTGTCACTACTACCATCCCCACTCATAGGGGGATGGATGCCTACCACTACCACCACCCCTACTCATGGGGGGCTGGATGCCTACCACTACCACCACCCCTACTCATGGGGGCCTGGATGCCTACCACTACCACCACCCCTACTCAGGGGGCTGGATGCCTACCACTACCACCACCCCTACTCATAGGGGGCTGGATGCCTAGCACTACTACCATCCCCACTCATAGGGGGATGGATGCCTACCACTACCACCACCCCTACTCATGGGGGCTGGAGGCCTGTCACTACTACCATCCCCACTCATAGGGGGATGGATGCCTACCACTACCACCACCCCTACTCATAGGGGGCTGGATGCCTGTCACTACTACCATCCCCACTCATGGGGAAATTGATGCCTACCACTACCACCACCCCTACACATGGGGGCCTGGATGCCTACCACTACCACCACCCCTACTCAGGGGGGGCTGAATGCCTGTCACTACCACCACCCCTACTCATGGGTGCCTGGATGCCTACCACTACCCCCACCCCTACTCATGGGGGGCTGGATGCCTGTCACTACCACCACCCCTACTCATGGGGGCCTGGATGCCTACCACTACCACCACCCCTACTCATGGGGGCCTGGATGCCTACCACTACCACCACCCCTACCATGAGGGGGCTGGATGCCTACCACTACCACCACCCCTACTCATGGGGTGCTGGATGCCTAGTCACTACTACCATCCCCTACTCATGGGGGACTGGATGCCTACCACTACCACCGCCCCTACTCAGGGGGGGCTGGATGCCTGTCACTACTACCATCCCCACTCATAGGGGCCTGGATGCCTACCACTACCACCACCCCTACTCATGGGGGGCTGGATGCCTACCACTACTACCATCCTCACTCATAGGACGGGTAATGCATGACACAACCAGCATACTCCAACATAAGGAATGTCAGCAAAAGACATCCCCCCAACATCATGACAAGAGTGTGTAGTCTGTGTCAAATGCCTACAACACTGAACATGACATTGAACATACAATGTGACCCCCTATCACATGTGTCACACAAAAATGTGTGTGGCCTTCACAAATGCAAGCAGACCATGACCACTGTGGGAATGGGGTCTAAACCCCCATCATC
This sequence comes from Calotriton arnoldi, assembly GCA_963921515.1. Taxonomy (NCBI): domain Eukaryota; kingdom Metazoa; phylum Chordata; class Amphibia; order Caudata; family Salamandridae; genus Calotriton; species Calotriton arnoldi. The sequence goes on from CAWUFW010030188.1 coordinate 7,073, forward strand.
ACAGTGACCAAAAGGTAAGGGTGGGGTCCATAGCTGAAGCACATTTTGAACATTGTGGCAATGGGGTCTAAACCCCCATCATCACAGTGACCAAAAGGTAAGTGTTGTCATGGAAAAAGCTGCAACTGCCAAACAGCATGGATGATTCCTGGTCACAGAACAACAAACACATCAGTGGCAAAGTAGTGGTTGTGTCCCGTAGCAACATAGATTGGGTGAGGCAAACAGTGCAGTGCAAATAAAACATACCTTTGGCCATGTGCAGACAAACATCACCCATGGGGACTGACATTGTCTCCATTTATCAATTACACAATGCCAGAAGTGACCATCATAATGCAGACCCACATATCTGCACTAATGGACACACAAATGTAGATATCCTGTGGAGACTGTAGATGTGAGGTGAACAAATACCATACCATGGCAGCAATGGGACATACAAACCATGATTATTGTGCTGACTGATGACCTAGGAGTCCCAGGGACAGCATGGGAAATCCTCCAAACAACATACAGGCAATGGCACACTAAAGATATGCCAATGCAGTGGTGCAGATGCACAAACACAAACAGGCAGCCTCACACTGCATATCAAACACAATAGGTGATGGGGGTGTGTGCCAGTGTCCCCAGGCAACCACACAACACATGAGGAGGCCTGAATTCCAATTACACAGATGTGTATACAGTGCCATACAAAAGTAACTCATGGATCGGATTCCCCTATGTGGGCAATCAGGCATTGTTAGATGAGAGGGAGCCCAAATTACACATGTCACACAAGCTTGTAGGAACAGCAACTAACACAGCAAGAGACAGACCCACCACAGCGCTACCCCCAGGGACCCCACATTGTGGTGACACTAGCCTGCATGATAATCCCACTGTGATGACAAAGGTAGATGTCGTTCACACTGTGAACCACAGCCATGTGTCCTGAGCAACAAACTACCATCACACCTACACAAGCACAAATCAATCAGCACGGCCTGTCAGCCAAGGCCAATATGGAGGTAGGGGTCTAGCCGTGCAACAACTCACATTTGCACACACTCAACACCACACACCTTGATCTCCACCAATGTGCAGCAGTGAAGCTCACATGGACTGGTGACATTGCACATGCACCCATGACAATCCCAGGGGTGGTTGTGGGAACTAAGGTGCAGAAACCCATCACACCTGGCCAGTCAACAAGACTGGAATGTCTGACACACTGCACAGTACGCGGTACATGGGCATGACGTGAAATCCACCCCAATCAATGGGATCCCGGCCACAGTCACACACCAATGAAGAAGCCAAGGTGACCCACAAAGAACACACGTAGACAACTTCCAACATTGCAGCTCTGACCCTGAGGAGTGGCAGCAGTCACACACACAACGTGTCACAATCACTGAAAGCTACCACAAACTGTAAATTACATGACTTGTGTAACCAACAAGTGCCAAGGGGAATCCTGACTGTGTCCCATCTGCGTTTGCCCACATCCCCAGCCCTGACAACAAAGACAACTAGGGATGACAACCTGATGAACATTAGTTTGCCATGCACCCACATCACGGAGAAACCAGGTCCAAGATGCTGGATGAACACAGGACAACTCAGCAAGCATCACAAACAGGAACATCCGTAGGGACACAGCCTGTGTAGGAAAAGGGAAGGGAACACACACAGACATGCTTACACAACACACAACACGGGCCCAGGCAATGTCACGGGATTACACACTGCCATGAGGGCACTCCACTCCTGTGGAAGGTCCGCTGTGCCAAACCTTGTCTGTGCACGACTCAAACATGTCAGCAGAACACTCGGTCAGTGAGTCAACAATTACAACACACTGAAGGCTCTGCTCACATCAGCCTGGGTACAGGAGTGTCACTTCAGTCATCTGCATATACCCAAAACACGTGTCAAGCAAGTTGCACTGTATACACAGATGAGTCCTTCAACATTGATGTGCTAAACTGCATGTCCAGTGGAGATGGGCACACAGTCAGGGAAATAGAAACATTGAACAGTGGTAAGCCCACCAGATGTGCATCAGTGTAAGCCACAGATGTTAAATTACAAATGCAAAACGTACATCCCTGTGTCAAATGCTGAACATTACACCCTCAGACTGCAGCAAAGGATGCTATGGATCCAGACTAGATTAGGACACATATCCCATGGACCACATGGAGTCCATCACAGCAACACTTCATTTTCCTGATCTGAACACTATTACAACAGCAAATGCATGATGATACTCATCTACATCATGTACAACAAAAGCAAAACCACTAGTAAACAAAAAGACGCTTTATTCAGCCAATGTGAATGAAAAATTGGAAGTCCAAAAGAAACTAAGGCCAATGGCCAGTCCACATTCACAGTCCGAACAGGGTGACATGTGACAACTTGTCACCCATTGCTTGCCTGCACTGGTACGGACAGGGGACATCCCCCTCGGAGGGGCATACAAGGGGCAGGCCAGGCACCGCAGGGACAGGATCAGGGGATGCCAGAAGGAGGCAGTGAAGGGGTGGTGGGTGCAGGAGTGTCACCGGCAACTGCAGTGGAGGTGTCTGACTCAGTGGGGGCCGGCACCACTGTAGGGCACAAGTCAGATGGTGTGGGTGCTGGCACCACTGCAGTGGGCCGGTCAGATGGAGTGGACTGGGTCCCCACTGCAGTGCCCAAGTCAGACGGGGTGGTTGTGGACTCCACTGCAGTGCATAACTCCAAGGGAGTGGAAGGGGGCAGATGAGGTGGGCAGGACAGAGGGGGGACCCGGTCTCCACACCAGTGGCACAAACAGGCCGAGCGTCTGGGTTGGGGGTGGAAGAGCAAGTGGTAGGGGGGAGGGCCCTAAGCAGTTTGGGGATGCGGTATGGGTGTGTGGGGGAACCTGGGGCAGGGTGTGGCGGGGGAACCTGTGGAGTGGTGGCCTGGGGGATGGAGGAGAGAGACTGTGTGGTGGAGCTGCGTGGTGGTGGTGGTGGGGTCTTGCCCTTCCTGGTCCGGGGGACTTCCTAATGGGGTCCTCAGTCTGCCTGTGCCTGGGGGAGGGTGTCCGGGTGTGAGGGGCACTCCCTCTGTGTGTGGTGGTCGCCTCTTCCGCCTGTACATTGGGTCAGATGGATCTGTGGGGAAGAGGCCAAGCTCACAGAGGAAGAGCTTCTGGGAGGGTGGGGTTGCAGGTGAGGCAAGGGAAGGGGTTTTGGAGGGAGAGGTATCTGAGGACTGCGGAGTGCTCGTGGATGCGTGTGTGTGTGTCTGGGCCCCATCCCCTGTGAGTGAGGTATCAGTCCCCTGACTGTGCGTGCATGTGCGTCTGGATTTTGGCATGTGTGTCTGTGTGCTGCTTGTGTCTGTGCTGGTGGGTGCCTGTGCCGGTGTGTGTGTGCTTGGGACAGGTAGGGTGCTGGGGATTGTGGATGGGGCAGAGGTAGGAGGGGTGAGGGACTGTTGCAGGAGGGACACTGCTGCCGTCAGTGAGGAGGCCATGGACTGATTGGTCCGCTGTAGGGCAGACATGCCAGATGACATGCCCTCCATGAATGACACCAGTTGTGTCAACAGACCCGTGTGTGCATGGAGGACACTCAGCACTGATGTCTGCCCTACATGGATCTGTTTCAGCAAGTCCACAGACTCCACACTCAGGGCAGCAGGGGAGACAGAGGCAGGGGGTGCGGTGCCTGGCATGAAGGAGACACGCTCCCCTACACGGGAGCCTCCACGGACAAGTGGGATGGGAGCAGATGGGAGGGTGGAGATGGTGGTGGTGGCGGGGACAGACTTGCTCGATTTTGTCTGTGGTCTGCTGACACCCGCCTCCACAAGGGAGTCCTCACTGGAAGTGCTGTGTTCCTCAGCCGAGGTGGTCGTAGCTGAGGTCTCCTCAGTGTGGCTCCCCTCACCCTCCGTGCCACTGGGTCCCTCGGTCTCCTCTGCAGTGGACCCAGTCTGGCTCTGCCGCTCCTCTTGGTCCATGGAGCTGTCTCCTCCTGTGGCCGTGGATGTATCTGCAAACAATCAGGATAAACAGAGCAACATTAGTCACCTGTACTGACCACACACACCACAGTAAGTACAGCACATCACAGAGCAAGCCCTGCCATCATTTGCTAGACATTGCAATAAGTGCTGACACTGATTTGAAGAAGCCCATTGTCTGCCTGACAGTCATTCATGCCACTCATATCCTACCTGTCCATGCACCCATCTGTCTGGTGCCTGTTGTATGCGACTAATCATATGTGCACACATGCACCACATACACAGTTGTTGGACATCCAAGAGAACATATGGAAATGTGTCACTCCAAACACATGCCATCTCCTGCCACTGACTCAGTACATGTGTCAGGAAAAGTGATGGGCAGAGTCTCTGTCGATATGCGGGTTTTGGTTCCATCACCAGACACAATGATGTCCTCATGTCCTGATAGACAATGCGACAATGGTGTGCATGCAGGACATATCACACTACTGCTGGATCACCCTTTGCAAGTTGAATGTCATGGCACAGGCCTGTCTGGCAAGTCAGTCATAACTGTCTCCTGTCACAGGGGCAGTGCATACACACAACACCAGTCTGCACTGTGTCACAATCATGGAAGTTTTGGGAATGCAAGCCCTGTAGCTGACAGGTGCACATGTGCACCCCTGGCCACCCACATCATGAGGACTAAGATGATCCCACGTCATTCAAATGAGACATTTGAGTGACTGCAAACACAAATCCATACACATGAGCACTTCACCGTCTGATGAGAATGAACCAAAGCTGCCTGCACCTCAATGTTTCATACACCATTGTGCACAGTCAAGGGATCAGAGACCTATGCATTAACCAATGTGCAGATCCTATAGTCACAACTCAGATGGCTGGCCACCCCAAATTGTTAAACACTCCAGGAGTCCAAAAAGCAAGGCCACACCACGGTGACACAGAGGCAGACACCTGAGTGCACTCTTCACAATGCCCAATATGTATGCTGACACACGGGAGTGGGAGAACAGAGTGCCTTCGATGTCCGGAGTAGGCATTACAGTCCTGGTCCATGTGCAACATGGTATTACCCTGAACACTAGGCAGGTGGCTATGCATGTGTCACACACATGATGTACATACTTCTGAGGCTCCTACCTTGGTCTCTGCTGCAGCATGGGTGTGTGGAGAACAAAACAAGGGAACCCTACTCACGGGGAGCCTGGGTAAGAAGTAAGTTAATGGGGAAACAATGGCTCCTGTGGAATAATAATACAGTATTTCTGATGCAATTCTGCACAATGGCAATATACAGGGTTAGTAGGATGTCAAAAAGAAAGCTGGCCACTGACACTGAGGGAATAGTCAATGTGAATTTTTTTTTCGTTTATATAATAAATAAATGAAATAAACAATATATACATAGGGCTTGAGAATCACAATATGATTATACAACAAACAATGATTACAAATAGTGAACGGTGTCCCAGTGAAAAAAACATTGGAACCTAAACTAATAGTGACATAATACGTGACATATGTACAAGGTTTCACTTGAAAACATTTTGGCGACCATTAAATAATTCAAAATCAATTGGACAACACTTTATACAATCATAAGTGTTTGATAATAGTTCGCCTTTGTTAATTGTCGACGACGTGAAGAAAAAACTCACAGGGACCCGGCCGGGCTCCCTGTTTGGTGCGATAACAACAGGATAGTAGTTGGCTAGACAACTACTATCGCACCAAACAGGGAGACGGATGCTCCACTGTTCCAGCAGCACTCGGGGGACAAACACCGGCTATTTCAGCTTATCCAAGAGATCCACTTGTTATTTCCTTGGCGTTCATTGCCTCATATACGAAGCAATCGCCTGCAGCTTAGATCGGCCATTCTGCTGATCAGCCAGAGAAACCCACATGGTTCTTGTACCTTGTGAATATCAAGTGCACCGAGTAACGCTGAGCTATCCAGGCCCTGCCATCCTTTCTGCCTAACACTACCCTCACAAGGGTGCCCGGCCGGGTCCCTGTGAGTTTTTCTTCACTTATTTCACGGTGACACTGCTTTTCACATTAGGCAGTGCAGGCCTCCCCCAGGTGTCCCTACATCCTTTAAGGGTCCTGAAGAGACCCTGTACTTCAGATAGGGTCTAAACGTCGTCGACAATTAACAAAGGCGAACTATTATCAAACACTTATGATTGTATAAAGTGTTGTCCAATTGATTTTGAATTATTTAATGGTCGCCAAAATGTTTTCAAGTGAAACCTTGTACATATGTCACGTATTATGTCACTATTAGTTTAGGTTCCAATGTGTTTTTCACTGGGACACCGTTCACTATTTGTAATCATTGTTTGTTGTATAATCATATTGTGATTCTCAAGCCCTATGTATATATTGTTTATTTCATTTATTTATTATATAAACGGAAACAAAATTTCACATTGACTATTCCCTCAGTGTCAGTGGCCAGCTTTCTTTTTGACATCCTACTAACCCTGTATATTGCCATTGTGCAGAATTGCATCAGAAATACTGTATTATTATTCCACAGGAGCCATTGTTTCCCCATTAGCAGCATGGGTGTGTGGCACATACCCCAGACATGTGGTGAGTCAGAGCAGCAATTGGAACTACATATTAAAGCCATACCCAGAGTACATGTCAGATCACAGGCATTGTGTGAGCAATTGTACCACCCATGCAGCCCACAACAAAGTTCCTGTAACTGATGCTGTCCCCAACTTGAACCACAGGTAACTGCAAGCACACAGTACCCAAGTGACCTAAGTCACTGACTGTAAGGGCCACACCTGTGTATCAGATGAGGAGGGGGCATGACACAAGTGAGGGACATGAGTCCAGGACGACAAGACAGTCTGCGTGCTCGTGGAAGTGGAGACCGAGGCAGCTAAAGGAGTGCATAGAGCATGTTAGTCATAGTACCCAGAAAAGGCCCCAGCACTTACCCTCCTTGCTGCTGTCTGGCCTTTCAGCTGCCCATCCAGGTCAGGGAAGACCACCGCCAGAATCTGGAGCATGTGGGGGTCAGGGTCGGTGTCCGCCCCTCCTGCGAGGAGGCGACAGCTTCAGCTGGACCCTTGCGATCCTCCCGGGTCCAGCCACGAAGGTCCTGCACCACCTCTTCTGGCAGCTCGCGGATCCTGCGCCTGTAGACCCCCCACAGATCGTGCTGCCCAGGGCGATGGTCAGCCAGATCTCCTGCTTCTGGTGGGCATCAACCTGTGAGGATGACAAAGTTAAGAAAAGGCCATTAATACACATGCAACATATCCGTGCATCACACAGTTGGATATACATGTCTCAATCACAGGGGCATATGATGTACACTGGTGTAGTGCAACTATGGCTATGAACAGTTGTCCAGCAGTTACTAAATGGTATCATTGCTCTGGAGTAAAACCTTTGTTGGAATGCACTGTTACTGCACTATGCCTGTTCGGTGCATGCAACTACTAACACTTGGGGGTGACAACTACTCAGTGAGCATGCTAGCCACTGGTGTGCACACCCTGTAAGTCTTGCTAGTCAGACAACATGCACAATTAGTAAGGCAGTGGACAGCACACTCACCTGCCCCCTGGTTTTCCCCATACAGCTTGCTGTACTGTGGAAGGAGGCTGTCCAGCGGGGGCCTGGTTCTCCTCAGTGTTGAAGGCTGGGGCTCTCTCCACAGTAGGTGCCGCATTGCAGTAGCCAGATGCATGCAGAGACAGCAGCAGTGGTGGTGGGCAGATGTCGCCCTGGAGCATGTAAGTGCAGGCAAGTGAGCTCTCAGGGGAACAGCCAGCATTATATGTGTGCTGCAGAGGCGAGATACTGCTCCCATGTGTCCAAGAGTGATTAGGTCCAAGTCGTTTGCATCTTCTGAATCTGGCCAATCCATGAAGAGTTGCACCACTTATACACGCCCCACAGCATCCTTCAAAATTTCAACTTTATGACACCCATGAATTTTGAAGATTGTCAGTGGGTGGCCAACTGAACTCACTGCATCCGACTCGTAAAAGCTTCGAATACGCGTCCGTTACCATGTCAGTCCACCCAGCCAATGTGTGCGCACGGATCGCTCCATTGCTGTACCGGCGCGTATTACGTCACACAGCACGCATCCGTCAACATCATATGCAATGGCCAATGCGTGCGCGCGGATCGGTCCCATTGCTGTACTGGCGACGCCTTTCAGACTCAACACGCATCCGTCAACAACATATGTAGGGCTTTCCTGTTTTCAGTTTCTATTTTTTGGTAAATTCGGGTGGGGTTTTTCCAGTGTTTTCAAGTGATTTCAATATCTTAAAAAAACAGTGGTTATCGAGTGGTTACACATTTTCGCGTTCCATTAAAAACAACAGAAACAGTGTTTTTCCGGTGTTTATGGAATCGTTTTGCTTTTATTGTTGCTTGCTTTCTGCACTGATAGCACATGGTATATAGACAGTGTACGTATAGTGTATGTGAGGTCCAAATAGATTTTTGCAAATTAAACTTATTGTGGTACACCATGCAATACTTCTTCAGTGAGTCTTTGGTCATGTGCGCTCGTTCTTTCCATCCCCATGTAAAACATCCGTGAAGGCCCTCTCAACATTGGCACTTGAGACGGGCAATGCCAAAAACAGCCAGTACACAATTTGTTAACTCCTGGCCACTGACATAGCTTTCCATGCCAATACTGGTGTACTTGAAGATTGGGATTCTCATGGCTGGTTCTGCAACATTTGTGCTGAGCCAAGAGCGCTGGTGCCCCTCAGAGCTGGCTGAAGCGGTCAAAAATGGAAAGCAGCACTTTTTGAAACTACAGAGGAGATTCCCTTATGGAAGGGATCTGGGAACTTGTATCAGAGTACCACAGTGAGGTTTCACTGACTGGCAAATCCCATGGTTGGTGCAGGGACATTTACATGCATCATTGCAAGCCATTTCTCATACATTGTAAAATAAAAGTTCCTCAATTCGCTCTTCTCAACATTGCTTTGCTTGCTAAGTGGTAAGCACTCCACAACATGGAACATGTTGCAGCACCAAAGTCACTAAAGGTGGTCTCCCAGCCTACTCTCAAGGAGATGTTTCACATCTACACCAATTATGCTGAACACGTGGCAGACAAGGGTGTTTTCAGACTCTAGTTTTTTTATTATGTCCACTACAGCAGTTATGTTTTCCCTGTAAAGAATGCAGTAGAGTGTACTTTTTTCACATCACTATCAATATGCGACCAAAGATCCTCACATTTCTTGCCTTTGGCATCATCACTCAGCAAAAATTCTGTGGACGGTTTGCCACATGGATAATATAGCATTCATAGCCCCTTGGACTGAGAACCATCAGCCTGAGGGAAACAGTTGGGATGACTCTTTCTTTGATGCCACACATAGCCACCGAAATGAGAAATATTTGCGTTTTAGTTAATGTGCATAAGAAAACAGTGCACCAGAATGGAATAAAAAGTCAATAGCAGGCCTCATTAACCCTGAAGATTGTAAAGATGCTTTCAGCATACCATCTAACAAGTGGCAAGGATCTCTTACAGGGAAGCACTTCAGCTCAGGTATCACTTTTGACAGGTCATCACACAACTTTTTCATATACGTAGCTGAATCACTGCAAATACAAACAATATCATTCCAATCTTTGTTGAACGTGGAAAGAACCTTTTTTGCAGAGCATTCCAAGTGACACTGCGTTCCATGTTTTCCAAAAGTCTGGTGTCATGTTTTCACCACTATCCCAGATGCTTGGCGATAGCGCTCTTTTCACATATACTTGTCACTATACCTTGCATTGAATGTTTAAAGCCTGAGGTGTTGGCAATTCACCTACTATCAATACTGACTGACTAGAAACTAGGGGCTGATGTATTAAGGGTTTTTACCCATTCGCTGTGGGTAAACGTGATGACACATATTAGGGAAGATTCTTACGAAACCAGCCATTTTACCTATCAGTGAAAGAATCAAACGTAGCCTACAGAGATATTTCCTGATTCTCTACAGTTTATAAAATAATTAAACAAGACCTAAAACATGCTCTAAACACTGCATCTTTAGACCAAAGACCACAAAACTGAAAAAAGAAAAAGGAAGAAGAAACAATATTTGAGTGGCATCCCTAAACAACAAAACTCAAGCAGAATAATGTTAGCCCAGTCTTTCTTACTGCTAGCTTGTATAACAAAGTTACATTGTATTGGCCCCTTCAGGAAGAAAAAAATGACTGTCACTCCTCTATTTCCTTTCTTTGAATGGCATTTAGTTTGTGGTTGTGCAGGTGTTTTTTCAGTGTTTATATGTTTTCACTGGTGAGGGCTATTTCTCTTTCAGTGGGGTTTTATCAGTTATTATAGGTTTAAACCTAAAACCGGACAGCCTAATCATATGCAATGGCCAATGCGTGCGCACAGATCGGTCCATTGCTGTACGACGCGACTTTCGAAACACAACACGCATCCGTCAACATCATATGCAATGGGCCAATGCGTGCACACGGATCGGTCCATTGCTGTACGACGCGTCTTTCGAAACACAACACGCATCCGTCAACATCATATGCAATGGCCAATGCGTGCGCACGGATCGGCCCATTGCTGTACGACGC
>CAWUFW010030189.1:0-17687 GCA_963921515.1 Calotriton arnoldi
CTGAGTAGGATATAATTGCTAAAATTAGGTAAAAGTCTAAAAAGTTTAAATTATAAATTAAATCTGATTGATTCTTTCATCCGCACAATTGTTTCACTGAATGGCCCTGTCAGCTCACAAACCTGATGGAATCTGCTTCACTGAGAAGTCTTGCCGTTGCAGTCATTTTAAGGATCAAGTACCTCATTCATTAACCAAATTGTGCCTCACCTTTGGAGGAAACATGAGCACCCACCAAATCCCCTGGGAGAGTGCAGTGGTGGAGGATTGTGAGCTATTTTTCCTATGACTACGTAAAGTGTCATAAATTGGAGCACTGTGTTGTACAGTAGAGTGTAGTCGTGTGTCTCACAGTATCGGAAAATGTTGTAGGCTACAGTGAAGTAGAGTGGCATACCATTTAGTAGAGTTTTTCTGAGTGGAGTGGCATACAGTACAATACTGTAGAGTGTTGTAGAGCAGATTGGCATACAGTTTTGTAGAGTAGAATGGCATAGAGAGGTGTACATTGCAGTGGCGTCCAGTAGAGTAGAAGAGAAGAGTGGAGTACTGTGTCATGGATTAGAGTGGAGTAAAGTAGGGTGCAGTGGCATACAAATAGTGCGTACAGTAGAGCAGCATAGAGTGGAGTAGAGAGTTGTACAGTGGCATATAATATGGTACAGTATAGTGTAGGGATATAGACTGAGGCAAAGTGTCAAAGAGTGGCATAGAGTGTGCTGAGTGTCGTAGGGTAGAATTGTTTAGAGTACAGTAGTGTGTTAAACAGTGAAGCTGCATACAGTATATTGTTGTACAGTAGCGTAAAGTGAGGTAAAGTCTTGTACAGTTCAGTAGAGTTGAGTGGAGGGGTGTAGCATAGTATGGAGTAAAGTAAAATAAAGTGCATTGGCATGTCATAGAGTAGAGTGGCATGAAGTGGAGTGTAATGGCATAGCATAGAGTCGAGTAAACTGTTATAACTTAAAGTGGGGTCTTTTACAATAGAGTGAAGTGCTGTTCGTTAGATTATAAAAAAAGTGTCATATAGTGGAATAGACTTGTACAATGGAGTGTACGGGTATAGAGTGGAGTATAGAGATGGACAGTGAAGTGTACAGGAACAGAGTGGAGTAGAGTGTCATAGAGTGCCATAAAGTGTAGAAGACTTTTATAGAGTGGAGTTATATAGAGTGGAGGAGAGTGTCGTACAGTGGAGCGGCATAGAGTGGAATAGCGTACAGTGGAATACTGTACAGTGGAGTGGCATAGAGTGGATTAGCGTAGAATGCAGTGGTGTACAATGGAGTAGGGTATTGAAGATTAGCATAGAGTGGAGTGGTGTACATTGAAGTGGCGTAGCGTAAAGTTGAGTAAACTGTTAATAATTGGAGCTGCGTCTCATGCAATAGAGTGCATTGCTGTGTCAATCAGTGTCGGAAACTGTTGTAGATTGGAGTAGAGTGTTGTACAATTGAGTGTATAGGAATAGAGTTGAGTACAAATTTGGACAGTGGAGTGTATGGGGATAGAGTGGAGTAGAGTCTAGTTGAGTGGCATAGAGGCTAGTACTTTTGTAGAGTGGAGTTACATAGAGACGAGGAGAGTACATGGAGTGGCATACAGTGGAATAGCATACAGTGGAGTGGCATACAGTGGAATAGTATACACTGGGCTGTCATAGAGTGGAGTGGCATAGAGTAGAATAGCGTGGCGTGGAGTGGTATAGAGTGGTATAGCATACAGTGGAGTATCGTACAGTGGAATGGTGTACAGTGGAGTAGGCTAGAGTGCAGTGGTGCACAGTGGAGTGACATAGAGTTGAGTGTTGTACAGTGGAGTAGCGTAGAGTGTAATAGCAAATAGTATATTAGCGTACAGTGAAGTAGCGCATAGTAAATTCATGTAGACTGGAGTCGTATACAGTGAAATGGGGTAGAGTGTAATAGCAGACAGTTTGAGTTGCGTACAAGGGAGTGACGTCCAATGAAATAGCCTAGAGTGGAGTGGCATACAGTGGAGTGGGGTAGATTGGAATAACATACAGTAGAGTGGGGAAGACTGAAGTTGCGTACAGTGTAATAGCATACAGTGGAGTGGCATAGAGTTGAGTGGCGTACAATGAACTAGTGTAGAGTGGAGTACAGTGGAGCGGCATAGAGTGGCAATAGCGTACAGTTGAGTGGCATACAGCGGAGTGGCATGGACGGGAGTGGTGTACAATGGATTGGGGTAGAGTGGATTAGCATACAGTGGAGTGGTATAGAGTGGAGTAGCTTCCAATGGATCAGCACAGAAGGGAGTGGCATAGACTGGAGTGGTGTGTACTAGAGTGGCGTAGAGTGGAGAAGCATATAGTGGAGTGACATACAGAAAATAACGCAGAGTAGCTAGGTGTACAGTGCAGTGGCATAGAGTGGAACAACCTATAGTGGAGTAGCGTACAGTGCCGGGGCATACAGCAGAGTGGTGTAGACTGAAGTGGCGTACACTGGAGCGGGGTAGAGTGTAATAGCTTTCGGTGGAGTGGCATACAGTGTAGTGGCATCCAATGGAATAGCATAGAATGGAGTTGTGTAGAGTGGAGTATCATTCAGTGAAATGGGATACAGTGGAGTGTTCTAGATTAGACTGGCATAGAGTGGAGTGGTGTACAGTAGAGTGGCATAGAGTCCAATAGTGTATTGTGGAGTAGTGTACAGTGGAGTTTCGTAGAGTGGAGTGGTGTAGCCTGTAGTGACGTACAGTGGAGTGGGGTAAAGTGTAATAGCATACAGTGGAGTGGTATTCAATGGAATAGCATAAAATGGTGTGGCATAAACTGGAGTGGCGTACAGTGGGGAAGTGTATGCTGTAGTGGCACACAGTGGAATAGCATACAGTGGAGTGTTGTACAGTGAAGTGGCATACAGTGGAATAGCAAAGAGTGGAGTGGCGTGCAGTGGAATGGCTTAGAATGGAATAGCATACAGTGGAGTTGCATACAGTGGAGTGGCATACACTGAACTGGCAAGGAGTGGAGTTGCATACAGTGTAATAGCATAGAGTGAAGTTGCGTACAGTGTAATAGTGTAGAGTGGAGTATTGTACAGTGGGGTAAACAGTCTAAATATCGACTTATAAATATCGAGTTGCAAAAATATCGAATTTTAAATATCGAGTTGCCAAAATATCGACTTACAAAAATATAGTGGTGCAGAATATCGAAATGCAGGTAAGAAATATCGTTTTTTATAATATCGAAGTTAGTAATATCGACAGTCATAATATAGTTGTAAAAAATATCGATTTTTTTGTGTGTTTTAAGTGTTAGTATATGTGTTAAAAGTATATATTATGTTTGTAATGTATGTTGGAATTTTTTTAAAGTAATGATTTTTATGTTAAATTATTTTTGCGTATTTGAGTTCCGTAGCGGGTTGTGGGTTTATAGGGGAATAGGGTGGGAAGTAATTTAATTATAATATATTAATTAAGAATTTTTTGAATTAATTACTTATATGTTAATTAATTTTTGTGTAATTTTATTCCGTAGGGGGTTGTGGGTTTATAGGGGAATAGGGTGGGAAGTAATTTAATTTAAATTCATTAATTAATACATTCATTAATTAATAATTTTGTATTTAATAATTTATATTGTTAATTGTGTTAATTAATTCATTATTAAGTCATTATAAATTGATTAATAAGAATTAATAAATTATTGGTAATTATGTTCCATGTGTAATTTTTTTATTAATTAGTTATTAATTTGATATTAATTATTAATAATTAATTTGTGAATATGTTAATTGTGTATTTTTTTAGGAGTGGGTTGTGGGTTTATAGGGGAATAGGGTGGGAAGTAATTTACTTGTAATGAAGTAATTATTCGTTTTTAGTTATTGGTATTGATAATTAATTTATTGTTAATTAATTATTAATTGTTAAATATTTTTTCTTAATTGATTAATTGATAATTATATTAATTGTATTAATTATTATTGGAGCACGTTGTGGGTTTATAGGAGAATAGGGTGGGAAGTAATTTAATTGTAATGAAGTAATTCTTAATTTTTATTTTTGGGTATTGATAATTAATTTGTTAATTAATTATTATCTGGTATTTTTTTATATTAATTATTATTCATTGGTAGTGATAATTAATGTATTGCTAATTAATTATTAATTGGTAATTAATTTATATTAATTGATTAATTGATAATTATATTAATTATGAGAAATGTTATGTGGAGTGGGTTGTGTGTTTATTGGGGAATAGAGTGGGAAGTAATTTAAGGTTATTAAAGTAATTATTAATTTTTATTTATTGGTATTTTCAATTAATTTATTGTTAATTTATTAATAATTCATTATTTAATTACCAAAATTATTTAATTTATAAGTATGTTATTTTTAACCCCTACGCTATCCAACGCTTTCCCTACTGTTGCATTCTTTGGAGTGGGAATAGTAATTTTTACCCCTACGCTATCCAACACTTTCCCTACTGTTGCACTCTCTGGAGTTGGAATAGTAATTTTTAATCCTACGCTATCCAACACTTTCCCTACTGTTGCACTCTTTGTATGGGAACAGTAATTTTGACCCCTACGCTATCCAACACTTTCCCTACTGTTGCACTATTTGGAGTGGGAATAGTAATTTTTACCCTCCCGCTATCCAAAACTTTCCCTACTGTTCCACTCGCTGGAGTGGGAATAGTAATTTTTACCCTCCCGCTATCCAACACTTTCCCTACTGTTGCACTCACTGGAGTGGGAATAGTAATTTTTACGCTCCTGCTATCCAAAACTTTCCCTACTGTTCCACTTGCTGGAGTGGGAATAGTAATTTTACCCTCCCGCTATCCAACACTTTCTCTACTGTTACACTTGGTGGAGTGGGAATAGTACTTTATTCCCACCCGCTATCCAACACTTTCCTACTGTTGCACTCACTGGAGTGGGAATAGTAATTTTTACCCACCCGCTATCCAACACTTTCCTTACTGTTGCACTCACTGGAGTGGGAATAGTAATTTTTACCCTCCCGCTATCCAACACTTTCCCTACTGTTGCACTCACTGGAGTGTGAATAGTAGTTTTTACTCACCCGCTATCCAACACTTTCCCTACTGTTGCACTCACTGGAGTGGGAATAGTAATTTTTACTCACCCGCTATCTAACACTTTCCCTACTGTTGCACTCGCTGGAGTGGGAATAATAATTTTTACCCACCCGCTATCCAACATTTCCCTACTGTCCCACTCGCTGGAGTGGGAATAGTAATTTTATCCCCTACGCTATGCAACGTTTTTAGTATTGTTATATTTTATGTAGTGTCAAATATATATATTTTTTTAAATATATAGTGTAATGTTTTAACTTATTATATATAATTTATTTTTATATTTATATTATAGGTTTATTTATATATATATATGTAATTATATTTTAAATTATGTTTTTAACATTTTGTAATTAAAAATATTAATTATTTTTTAATATTATTAAGTTAATATATATATAAAAAAATTAACAATGCATGTTTATTTTTATTTTTACATTACATTTTTATTTATTAATTTTAACCTTTTTTAATCATTTTTAAGTATGTTTTACTTAATTATATTTATTATTTCATTAATTTTATATTACTTTTAAGACATTTAAAAACGTTGATATTTTAGCAAACTATGGGGGTCATCAGGATGGCGGCCGGAAAATCACTCCGACCGCCATGGTAGCGGGAAAACATCGCCCGCTAGGACCGCGGCATAACCGCCGGTCCCATTAGGATGCTCCACAGTCGAATTCCGACCGCGGCGGTTGGATCGCGGCATCTAACATTGCGGCGGTTGCTGCTGCCAGCACCACCGCAGCGATGTCCAAAAAAGCATGTCCTGCATATCCCTGCACTGCGTGGCAGGCACTGCACAGTGCCTGCCACCTGGTACAGGGACATGTAGGGGTTCCATGGTACCCCCCCAGTGCACCCACACACCCCCACAACACAATGGGGTCCTGCAATGGGCCCCCGGAGACATTCTCCGTATGCCTTTTCATGGCGGTTCCACCGCCGCGGAAAGGCTGGCTACCGCCGGCATCATAATCATGCCGGTGGAACCTGGCCCTGCCCAGGCACCATTTTAGCGGTCCAGCTCCACCCGCCAGGCAAGCGTGCAGACTGCTACCGGCGGAAAAGTGGCGGGCGGAAAATCGCACCGCCGCGGTCGTCACCGCTATGCTAATGGGACCGGCGGTTTTTAGTGTTGCGATCGCGGGCAGATGACCGCCGCCGGGCCAGCGGTCATCCGACCGCCATCCTAATAGACCCCTATATTATTAACAACTATATTTAGGATTCAATATTTTTGTACTTACCTGTTTGTAGGTAGGAAGTCGATATTCTGTCACTCGATATTTTTACCTCGATATTGTGGCAGGTCGATATTCTTCTCCTCGATATTCTGTCAGTGATCCGTACAGTGGAATGGCGTAGAGTGTAATAGCATATAGTGGAGTAGAGTACAGTGGAGTGGCATACAGTGAAGTGGTGTAAAGTGTAATAGCATACAGTGGAGAGGCATACAGTGAAGTGACGTCCAATGGAATAGCGTAAAATGGAGTGGTGTAGAGTGGAGTGCCATACAATGGAGTGGAGTAGTGTACAGTGGAATAGTGTAGAGTGGAGTGGTGAACAGTGGAGTGGCGTAGGCTGGAGTGGTGTAGAGTGGTGGTGCATATAGTGTAATAGCATAGAGTGTAACAGCAGACAGTGGAATTGCATACAGTGCAATAGAGTAGAGTGGAGTGGCATAGAGTGGAGTTTTGTGCAGTGGAGAGGTAAAGAGTGGGGTGGTACAGAGTAGGATAGCGTACAGTGGAGCAGCGTATAGTGGAGTGGCGTTGAGGGGAGTGACGAAGATTGGAGTGGTGTGCACTGGAGTGGCGTATACTGGAATATCATATAGTGGAGTGGTGTATATTGTAGTGGCGTACATTGGAGTGGCATACGAATGGATGTGAAATTTAGAAGCCATGTAGATTAAAGTGTGCAGAGTTACGCAGAACAGCAAATTGTGCTGCCTTTCATTGATCCAGATTTAACAATCAATGCAGAGTCACACATGGTGGCCTTGCGTTACCTTGTAAATCTGACTTTAGTATTGCACTGCCCATGCAACACCATGCGCGATTCAAGCGTACCGCAATACAATAATACAGCAAGGCCTTCATTATATTTTGGTCCACGGTATACCGCGGAAACATTGTGGTATACCGTGGTACAGGGTGATAACAAGCCAGTATATAATTTGATAATTATTGTTTTTAAAAACTGAAAAGGCAGCCATATTGTTTTTACTACGCTTTGGCTGTGTTCTGTGTTAGGGCCTTAGATATAGGTAAGTAGTAGGCTTTATTCTAGTTTCCTACCTATTACCACTTTTACAAAGTGCTAATAGGTAGGGAATTTTTATTTATTTCTTACATATGTTTAAATAAGTTTACGCAGTACTGTGCTAGTACCTAGTAAGTACCATACTTTTTAGGAAGTGTTTTAAGATGCACTGTATTTGTGTGGTATTTTTAGGTATTTTCACAGTACTCCGCACACTTTTTTTACAGAATTAAGGGGCCCATTACGATGGCGGGCGGAAGCACTACCGCCGTGCTGGCGGATGCAAAACCACCAGTTACCGCCGGCACGCAGCAGTCCACACGCCCGCCCAATTACGATGCGAAAAGTAGGCCAAACACCGCCGGCAAGCCAGCAACACCGTCCGCCATCAAAGTGCGCCCGCACACGTAGCGGCGCAGCACAACTGACACACACCGTCCGACGAAACACGTCCCGCCCGGCGCATAAATTACGATGCCGCAAACAAACGGCTCCCACGGCAAAGAGACACCGCACGTGAAAGAGAGGCAGAAACACGGACGCAGAGCACGGACAACGAAGAAGCGGCACCCCGGGCATGAATCCAGCACTGCAGGCCCTTCCCATGCTTCTGCTGATGCACCACCAAGGACGCAACGTACCGCGGAGACGCAGGTAGGCACACACACAACAAGTGCACGCAAACAGCGCACACAGTGCAAGGGCGGATAAAGCGGACAACCCCCCACCAGCGCGTGCACACTACACATCCACCATTGCATCCACATATGACACACAGGCCAAATCCTAACATCGCGGAACACATGTGTACACACCACCTGGGACTAGGAACCAACCACCCCGTCACGGCCCCAAAGCGCCGATGATGCCGCCACACATGCGCACAACGCAGAGGCCAACCGCAGCGCCATGCATGCGTCGCACACAGACACAGGGGCACAACCAAGCAGCACACACACCAGCCCCACCCCGAACGCACATGACACGTGACAGGCCGGCCACAGACATGTCCCCAACGCCCAATTCACGGACAACACCCAACACCACACAACCGACGCACACATGTCAGTTAAGTCACGCAACAGCAGGACACACCCCAGTGTAACAAACATGGCGAAGCACACAGCGGCGGCAACACCAACTAGGAGAAGCAGGGCCCCTTCGGGAAGAGGAACGCCAGTACCACACTGAAAAACCCATACCACCCTGCACATATGAACAAGACACATGAAACGGAACACCAAAGAGCCCGGGGACCGACAACAGGTGGCCCAAGAATTACATCCACACACAAGGCCCAACGCAGAGCGGAAAGGCAGCCTGCCGCCCACACAAGGGAGAGCAGACAGCACTGAATGACCTTCCATTCCAACACCGAAACCACAGCCCTACGACAGAAGCCGGTGAATACAGCCATTGTCCAAGAATAGACCAACACAGGCATGCCGAGGAGACCGACCACACGGCAGATAGCGCATATCACAGAAGCACACAACGGACGGGGAAGAAAGAAGAAAACACTCCCCCATGTCGGCCACATGCAAGTTAATTGGAAGGAGTCACACAGCACCGACCTTGAACTGTCTGAGAAGCATGTGGGAAGAGGGCCCGTGTCCTCCAAACAAGCCAACAGAACACAAGTCCTGTCTCCCCACGACTACACAGAGCTCACAGCAACCCCGGAGCGTGCACATTGCAGACTGCACACACAGCCGGAGCACGCCACCTCTACGAACCGCTGCGAAATGGCAACCGCAACACACCTACCCAACTACGCCGAAGAGCTCAAGCTGTACCAAACCAGCACGATACATACATTGGGATGCGATCTCCTGTCCCTGCTGAACGTAAGTTACCGACTGACTTACCGCATCACATTGTTCAGCTGCGTCATGCCCGTCTTCTACTGTCGGAGGTGTCCCTACCAGCATCACGTCGAGATATGCCTCTCCAACCCGGCATGTCTGAAGGCGGACCTGCTACCACTACTCCTCCCTCTGGACGCACACGACAGGGCCTGCTCTGCCTATGGGGGCATGGCGTATGTGGCCAACATCGCACGCGCACTGAAATGGAACCACTGTGCCTCCACACGACGGATCATCGAGAACAGCTACATCGAATGTCACCCAGCATGCCCCATCATGGTCCTCCAAGGGACAACCTACGAACAACACCTTGACAGCCACCATCCGCTTCATTGGCTGGCAAACATGTACACCACCAATGACATGGAAGCCCTGCTGGACGGCATCGCATACCTGTCAACCTGTAAATACGTCGGACCACAACGCAGGTTCCCCGAGTGACCTATGAAGTCCAACCCCGCACCCATGCTCAGCTTCCGCACGGACTGGCCAGTCACCACCACAACAGCCATACCAAACGACCGGCAACTGTAACCACACCATCAACGACATCGCCATGACATCGGATATGACCGGGACATGCACACTGTTCCCCATCACATCCAGGAACACCGCATGCATCGTGGGAGGCAGTGGCATGGGCTCTGTGCATCGCACCCACATGGACGGAACTGCACGAACAACCAGGACACGACATGGATCCAGCGCCCATGGACACACACACCGCTCAGTGGACATGAATAGGTCGCCTGGAGTCTGTGGGTGCTGCACCCTCCCACCCCCGCCCCGGGAATCCCATACCAGGACCTTTGCATGGACGACAAGTGCATACAACAACAACAACACGACCCCAGTGACTGTGACATGTCCAGTAACCACCACAGTGCAACAACAAGTGGCACGCCGCTGCATGCACGCAAGCACATGCCCTGATGTCATCTCACATGCACGCGTGCATGAGGAACAACCGCAGCAAACCTGTCACATGGAACTGAGATGGACTGTGCCCATGATGCCGAGCGGTCTGGTAGGCTACATGTATACCGTCTGTGTCAAAGTCCGCAGCTCCGCAGCTATACGTAAATGTACATTAGCACAGCCTTGGCCAAGCAGATGTAACCCCACACCCTATCCCATTTGTAATCATGCTCAGTATATCCTCAACATGTATCCCGCTGCCAGTAGTGTCCACTATACTGCATCACAGAGGACAGAAGACTCAATATAATGTTTGAAACCAGAACTGTCTCCGCTGACTCATTTCACAAGTACGAATGAGAGAGGATGAGAGTATGTGAAGTACACGGCAGTCGTGACATGACCATGTAGTCCACTGGTATTGGATGTCAACGCAAATGAGTAGCACTACTGTGGAAGACACACATGTGTCGTGTGAAGTCGTATGGACGCAGTGCTCAGGTGGGTGGGTGCGACGGGTAGATGCGCACATGCCAAGTTGGAGCACGCCGTGTTGGGAGGGGTCATGAACAGTACACCACCGCTTCCCTGGGCATTGTGAGAGGACACCTGTCGGGGGGAGTGAACACGTGTGTGCACAGCAGCCGGGCACACGTACAAAGCGGTACCAGGCGCACCTCAGCCCACCCTCTGTGGACAAGCTGGATCCTGTTGTGCGCCCGCCATGCCCCTTGACAAGGCACACACAGCCCCAGTCGACCAGGTGTAACCCCAACATAGTCAATCCGCACAGGCGATACAGGGCACGGGATGGCAGTGGAGCATGGTGTGTGAGAGGTCTCCTCGCGCTCCTCCTGGTCATATCACGCAGGCAATAGAACCTCAACGTCCAGCATGGCAAAAAGTCAAATGGAAGTGTAGGGGGACGCACCACAGCACGAGCAGCACTGACGTCACGGGAGGTGGCTCGCACCATCCCATCCATTGCCCATCATACCAACCACGCCACATGCCATTGCGACTAAGTGCAAGCGCGTGCGCCACCACCCCTGAGCCCTCCCCAGAGAGGCCAAAGAGTGAATGTGTGGGCCATCAGCCACAGACGGACGCGGCATGGCCGCAAGGGCAGCCACAGCCACTGGGTGTCGCAGGTGGCGGATCCGGAAGGCGAAGACTGTGATGCATAGTCCATGCAGGCCGGGTCTCCATTTGGGGCACCACGCAGGTGGACGGCGTCCCGCCACACATCATACCCTGAGACAGCCCACTCGTGCAACTGGACCCACACATACACTCCTTGCCCTCTCTGGTGCGAGCTTGGGGCTGACTGTGCAAGCGCTAGCCTCGCAGGTGAGCATGCATATTGGGGGGCGAGGGGAGGACATGAGGGCTGGGGCGAAGATGACTGTATCACTGTCAGTTAGTACAAGGGATGACCCAGATGTGGAAAGGAAGAGACGTGTCCCGTGTGTACTGCAACTAGTCGCCAATCCAACTACCCCCCATGTCCGGAATGTAAGCCCGCACCTAGGCCCGCCCATCCGCCACATCGAACATACCACCAGCACGACAACCTTCCCATTCGAAACACTGACTGGGGGTGGCGACCAGTGAACAATCATGTGTAGCCTACCCACGCGTACATGTGGGCCCTCCATGATCCATGTCACCTGCGGCAAAGACATGACATGCGCAATGAGGGAAGTGAGGAGAGCTGTCCGCCCCACGCGCAGAAGGTGCATCAGCTCCACAGACCCAGCAGCGAGTCCAGCAGGGGTCACATGTGCAGGGGCAGCTGTGCCTGGTGTGAAGGCACATGCATATGGACAGCACATCGACCAATGTGTAGTCTGCCCACATCCACAGTCCATCATCATGCGGACATAGGAATTGAACACAGGGCAACACATCTTAGCTGGTGCACCCACCGTGACCAACAATGCGCAATCATCGACGTACCCGCCCTGTGCATGGCCCCCACCCAACGGAGGCACATCCAGTGCCACCATCCCACACACACAAGCCTTCCACGGAACATGCTGTGTCCAATGGTCAGTACAGAGTCAGCGCCCATCTGGTGGATCCTGAACAGGAGACACATGCACACACATGCCAGCTCCCACTATGTACGACTGCCACCTGGCACGTGCAATGTAACCTCTCACCTGTGACGTGTGACTGGAAGCACACAGCCGTCTTGGCATGGGGCTGTCGATGTGGACACCAGTCAATGTTTCGGGAGCTGTGATCCGTACAGTGCTGTACATAGGGTGCAGTGCTGACACCTACTACTGTCTCATATCCCCTCGTGCCACAGGTCCCACTTGTATTGGCCGCTCAGCCCGTGCCCACATCGTCGTCGTCGTGTGCCATACTCATCCAGCCTCGGAAGCAGTACCATGCTCAGCAGACACTCATGTTGCCGTGGCGTTGCCGCTTGACGAATATGCAGTCAGTCCCCATCAGCACGCCCCGCAAGTCATTGGGGCCTAGATCCCCATGTGCATGCACATGGCAGTGGTATGTCTCACTTGCCATTGCCATTGTTGGGAGACCTGTGTAAGTGTATTGTGGCCGTGCCGTCCCAGCTTGACAGCTGGGCTGTGGCTCATGTGCTTGCTCAGTCATGTCAGTGATGTGTATGCGAAATTGCTATGTGCCGTGTTGCTTTGACATGTGTCCTCTGCCATTTAACCCAGGCGGAGACCGAACATTGACCGCCCATACCAATTGCTGGCGGACATGGACGATACAGAGGTAATCAGGAAGTTTCGGCTGGACAGGCCAACTCTGCATCAACTGTGTGCCATGTTAGAGCCCCATCTCCGTCCCCGCAGGGTGTATCCGACTGCTGTCACCCCCACGGCTAAGGTGATGGCCGCCATGCATTTCTTCGCCACTGGGTCATTCCAGCACACAGTGGGCAGTGGAGGAGGGATGTCCCAGCCCATGTTCAGCAAGGTGCTGAGGGATGTACTGGCAGCCATGATGCTGTACCGGAACAGGTACATCAGATTCCCCAGGGCTCGTGAATTGGCGGCAGTGAAGGGTGCATTCTATGCCCTTGGCAGAATCCCACACGTCGTGGGAGCCATTGACTGCACTCATGTTGGCCTTGTTCCACCACAGGCCACTGAGCACCTGTACCGCAACAGGAAGCACACGCACTCCCTGAATGTGCAAGTGGTGTGCCTTGCGGACATGGTGATCACCCACGTGTGTGCAAAGTTTCCAGGCTCGGCCCATGACGCACACATAATGCGCAACAGCATCTTGCCACGACTGATGGCCAATCTGCAACAGGATCGTGGCTGTATTGTCGGTGAGTATGTGGAGTGGTGTAGCGTGCTGGTTGTGCGATGCTGTCCCCTGTCCAGTTGGAATAGCAACGGTTCTCTGTGTCCCTCACACCCAGGTGACTCTGCGTATCCGAATGGGGCATGGCTGCTCAGTCCATTGAGGAATCCTCGCACCCCAGCAGACGATCGATACAATGAGGCACATGGGAGGACCAGACGTGTGGTCGAGCGTACCTTTGGCCTCCTCAAGTCCAGGTTCAGGTGCCTGGACCGCACCGGGGTGCACTGGCGTACTCCCCACAGAAGGTGTGCCAGATAGTGGTGGCGTGCTGCATGCTGCACAATCTGGCCATTCGGAAGCAGATCCCCCTCATTGTGGATGACGGAGATCAACCAGGGCCCCAGCCCGCAGACCAGGACAGCTCGAGTGAGGTGGACAGCGGAGAGGAGGAAGCTGGGAATGTGCGCCAGCAGCTCATCGCCCGCTACTTCACTTGACGGTGAGTGTCCATGTACGACGGATGATGTGTCTGTATCTATGCAGGTGTGTGTGTGCTGTGTCAGGGTGGCCGTATGTTCACTGCGTGCAGTGTGTCAACGCTCCATGGCCAGGGTAGTATGCCACTGTTGGTGACTGTGGCATTGTGCCCTATTGCTCTGTGCGATGTGTGTACATTGCTTGTAGTTGTTGACATGTACTGTGTGATGGGTGTGTGACACACTCATTGAATGTGCTCCTGTTCTGTCTCCCACCCCTAGGTCCCTACAGGCCCTCCGGATTCCATTTCCATGCCACGCATCAGGTGCCTTTCCGCCCAAGGTGGCCGTTGTATTCCGTACAATAAAGACACAGGGCACAAACAGCAGTTAGTGAAAAAGGTGCATTTATTACAAACTGTGACATGTGATTGTGTGTAAGGTGATGACAAAAGTGGTGCGTGCAGTGACAATGAGCTGTCGGTTATGGCTGCGTGATGATCAGGGTGTACCCACTGGTTCTATGTCCATAGTCCAACACACACATGCCATCCAGATGGCTGTGTGGAGTGGGATCGTAGAGCAAGTCAATGCAGTGGCTGGTCAAGGAAGGCTGGCGGAAGGCTGGCTGGCTGCCTCACTTGCGACTGGAGCGTGCGAAGTCCTCCCGGGAGATCTGTTTCCTCTTCGGACGGCCCCTTCCACGTTTGGGAGGGGGGTGTGTGGTGGCGACCTGCTGGTGGTGGGTGAGGTGTGCTCACTGGCTGTGGACGCAGGGGAAGTGGACACTGCTGCCCGAGCCTGCGCCCTAGCAGGTGGTGGCGGAGGTGGTGTTGCTGGCCTTGCCTGTGACCCCACCGCCACCACCAGCTGGCCCATGAGGTCCACGAGTTGGTCCATACGGGACACGAATTGGCCCATATGGGCGTCCATGGACCTCAGCACCCCCAGCACCTCCCGCGTGTCAGTAGCAGACCTGGCCCATTGTCCTTGGGCCTCTTCATAGGCCCCAAGGACTCTGGCCATTTGAGGCAGGGCATGGCTCCCAGGGGAGGCTGGCGTTTCCCTGACCCTGCTCCTCCTACCAGTCCTGCTGCCACCGGCCTGCCCACTAGCCACATTGCTCACCACGGTCCTCGCTGTGGCTCCCAGGGTGGATCCAGTCGGCCGGGCCACCACCTGCGCTGGGGCTGGTGCCAGCGAAGACGTGGTGGTGGTGGAGGCGGTGGTGGTCGGTGCGGCGATGGTGGCGGTTGCGGCAGTGGTAGTGGCCGCAATGACCGTGGGTGTGGCCGCAACGACAGTGGCAGCAGGGGACTGGGACTGTTCAGCATCCCTGGATGATGGGTTGGTGGGTAGGAGGGGTCCTGGGGAGCGGCTGGGCCCTGCCACGCCAGATGGGCCAGCTTGGTGGTCCGTGTCCGAAGAGGTGGACAGATCCTCCAGATCCGTGTGTCCTCGTTGGGGGCTTGTAGGCTGGCTGTGCTGGCTGCTGTCTCCATCCCCAGCGTCCAGCAGTTCGTCACCTGTGGAGAGAATGAGATTTGTTACTGTGTTGCACCTGGCGAAGTATGTATTAGTCGTCTGACATTGGCAGTTCGTGCAATCTCGTACATGGGTTTCCCGGAGGCGAGTGTGTGGCTGTGGCATCTGTAGGTGTGTGTGCTAGGCAATGGGACTGTGTGCTGTGCACATGTGGCATGGGACGGATTGGCCATGCCGATGGGTGTGTTGCTTTGCCCCTACTCATTGTGACTCTGGTGTATGCGGGCTCCTGGCCCATCCTGGGTCTGGTTTGTACTTTGCTTTTGGAGTTCAAATGGAACGCTTAGGAACGCATATGGCAACATGGGGGCCATGCCCCAGATTCGCATTTGGGAGGGAATATGCTTTTGGGGTTCAAATGGAACGCTTAGGAACGCATATGGCAACATGGGGGCCATGCCCCAGATTCGCATTTGGGAGGGTATATGCTTTTGGGGTACATGCTGTGAGCCATGGGTGCCGAACGTGACATGTGTTGTGGCAGCATGACAGTGCATGGTCTGAGGTGTGTGCATGCCTGACATGCCCTGCATATTTGCTGTCTGTTGTGGTTACTGGACATGGCATTGGACGCATCGTTATGAGTGAGTGATAGTTGTGTGCCAGCCAACGTATTGCAGTTGTCCCATCTCCTTGGTGTGCGTGCTGCCCTGTGCCATGTGCATCACTGCAGTGCTCGGGGGGTGTGGCCCATGTTGTGTGTTGTTGCTCACAGTGTGTCGTGCGCTTAATTGACTTCTGGCACATGGTTGGTCATGGGCATGTGTCTTAGCGTGACTGCTGTATGTGTGGCAGCTGTGCGGATGACATGCCTTTCATGAGACTGGGGCTGACGGATGGGATGGATGGTATGTTGTATGTGCATGGTGTGTCTGTGTGTTTGATGGGTTCAGTGGTGTTCGTGTGCATTTATGTTGTTCCGCTCTGTTGCGTCTAGTGTTGTTTGTCTTACATAGGCGTAGTTGTGGGGTGTGTGGTTGACAGGCAGTAGGGGCTACATGGACAGGACTTCAATGGTGTTTCGGTTGTGTGTGATGAGTTGCACAGTGGCTGCCGTGTGGGACTATATTCAGTGTGGCTTGTGCATGCAGACGTGGCTCCTTGGGTGTTGCTATGTCTGTGATGGGTCATGTGGGGTGTGAGTCTGCTGTTCATGTCCGTGTGCACATTGTTCACTTGTTCGTGACGGTGGGCGGTGCTGCGTGTTCGTGTGCTACGTGACATGTCCCATGTGTTGGTGGTGTTATGGTCCTCATGCCTCCAGTAATCCAGCCCTGTCCAGTTTCCCACCTGCAAGTTGTTCGTGCGTGCACTGTACTGGATGCCACATGGCTCTTAGCGGGGGGTGCTCCATGTTGCAGGTCTGTGGGGGTGGGGGGTGTAGTGGGTCGTGGGGGTGGCTGTACACCCACTGACACCGATTGCTGTGGACCGTGATGTCTGCCTTTCGGCTGTCGTTGTGCACTGCGGTGGCTGACACGTGGGTGTGGGGTGTGGGGATGCTCCTCCTTGCTGTGCTGTGGGACTGGGGCCTGGTGTGTGTTGTACTTGGGCTGTCCACCGTCCCACCCACTGCACTTTGTGTTCCTGCCACTTACCTGTTACTTGTCGGTTGGTGCAGCTGTGCCTGACACATGGGTGTGGGGAGTGCTCCACCTTGCTGGTCTGTGGGAGTGGGGGCCTGGTGGGTGTTGTACTTCAGCTGTCCCCCTCCGACCCACTGCACTTTGTGTTCCTGCCACTTACCTGTTACTTGTCGGTTGGTGCAGCTGTGCCTGACACATGGGTGTGGGGAGTGCTCCACCTTGCTGGTCTGTGGGAGTGGGGGCCTGGTGGGTGTTGTACTTCAGCTGTCCCCCCTCCGACCCACTGCACTTTGTGTTCCTGCCACTTACCTGTTACTTGTCAGTTGGTGCAGCTGTGGCGGACACATGGGTGTGGTGGGTGCTCGTTGTGGCGCTTCTGGCATATTTGGGGACCTGTTGGTGGTTACGTGGCTGGCTTAGTGTACACATGTCCCCACGCATCTTACAGTTGTTCGGTTTGGCCTGTGTGTGGTAGTGTCTGTTGCATGTGCGTGTGATGTGTTGTGTATTGTGTGCTGGACATGGGGGTGTTTGTCCCTGGGAGCTGTGGCATGGTGGTTGCGCATGTGTGTACATAGCGGTGTGCTGGTATACATTAGTTTGTACTTACCAGCCTCCACTCCCCCTGCTA
>CAWUFW010030190.1:0-17687 GCA_963921515.1 Calotriton arnoldi
ACAAAGACACACCAACAACTCCACCTATATAAAGGACACAAATCACTACCATGAGCTTCTTGCAAATGCCATTCCACTGCCAGCACCCAAGAGAAAGCAACCACACACCCACAGCTCATCCCTCACACAAGCCACACACCAGCAGCACACCAACAAATACCTACCTCACATACACCCAGCACAACACACACCCACACACCCTCACCTGCACACCAACACACACACAGCACCCACTATCACCACCCATCACCATGCCCCCAAGAAGAATCCCAAGTTCCTAGATAGTGAATTGGAAGTCATGGTAGACGAGATCCTCAGGGTGGAGCCACAGCTGTTTCAGCACTCTGGTCCAACAGACCCCATGTCGCAGAAAACCAAGATGTGGGAGAGGATCATCAACAGGGTGAACGCCAATCACCATGTCGGCGCACAAAGACCGACATCCAGAACAGGTGGTATGACGTGCGCAGGAGGGTCCGGGAGCTGCTCAAGAAAGACTACCACCTGAGCCAATACACCGGCAGTGGCCCTCCTGCCAAGCCAGTATACCTCAGGCCCTGGGAGGAGAAGGTGCGGCCATCCTTCCGCCAGTGAGCGTATATGGACTCAGAGGACATCCCAGAGCCTGGTGAGTACACAACAAATGTACACAATAAACTGCCACAAAACACACACATCACTGTCAAGGGGAGAGTCAAACCATGCACTCATAGCAATTACACAGCAACTAGAACAGAATCATCCCAAAATGTGTATGTCAGTCAGATAAACACAACACATGCCATCAAAAGTCACATCCAACTGTGCCAACACATGTACAAACACAACCACAACTACAGCTAGGCAGTGGCACAAACAGAACTAACACACACATCCACACATGTAGCCACCACAACAACACCAACACACAGTGAAGACCACTCAAAGGAAGGAATTCTGTGTATGCTGGCCAAGTCAGTGTAGCCAATAGCATCATGGGAGTCGCACTCACACATATTGCCCCCTCACAACTGTCCCATCAACACCACTCCTGAACCATGCTCACATCACAGGGAGTGGAGAAGGACTCACAAGATGGCTGACACTGGCTACTGCTGTGGGGAGCACAAGGCTCTGCTGCCAACTGTGCACCAACAAACAGCAGGACACCACTGACTGACATCCTGAGAGACAACTTACACTCCTGCAATGCAAGCACGTTCCATGGTGGGATATCTGGCTGGCTGGCTGGGTGGGAAGGGGGACTTGCAGCACTGACCATAGTCACCAGCACCTCCCCTCACACCCCCCCCAACACAAACTCCACAGTACCCACCTGGTAGAATGCAATGCCCTCCATCCTAACACAAGATCCCACAAAGCACCACCACCCTGGGTTATGTTGTGTGAAGCACAGGGACACTCTGGGACTCTTAGCCAAACAACTGCCAGGACAACACTCCAGCCATCCTGTCAGCACAGCCAGCCCACCCCACAGGGAAGCAGAGTCAAAGGAAGGAAGCATGGGCATGCTGGGAAGGGGGTGGAGGCAATAGCATGATGGGAGTCGTAGTCACAGACATTGCTCAGCCTCACAACTGGCCCATCAACACCACTCCTGAACCATGCTCACATCACAGGGAGTGGAGAAGGACTCACAAGATGGCTGACACTGGCTACTGCTGTGGGGAGCACAAGGCCCTGCTGCCAACTGTGCACCAACAAACAGCAGGACACCACTGACTGACATCCTGAGAGACAACTTACACTCCCTGCAATGCAAGCACGTTCCATGGTGGGATATCCGGCTGGCTGGGTGGGAAGGGGGACTGCAGCACTGACCATAGTCACCAGCACCTCCCCTCACACCCCCCCAACACAAACTCCACAGTACCCACCTGGTAGAATGCAATGCCCTCCATCCTAACACAAGATCCCACAAAGCACCACCACCCTGGGTTATGTTGTGTGAAGCACAGGACACTCTTGGGACTCTTAGCCAAACAACTGCCAGGACAACACTCCCAGCCATCCTGTCAGCACAGCCAGCCCACTCCCACAGGGAAGCAGAGTCAAAAGGAAGGAAGCATGGGCATGCTGGGAAGGGGGTGGAGGCAATAGCATGATGGGAGTCGTAGTCACAGACATCTACATCCCCCACCACATGGCCCAGCAAGCTCACACCACGCATGCACATCCCACAGAGAGTAGAGAAGGACTCATCAAAGATGGCTGACACTGTTGCTGCTGTCGTGGGAGCACAAGGCCCTGCTGCCAACTGTACATCAACCAACAGCAGGACACCACTGACTGACATCCTGAGAGACAACTTCCACTCCCTGCAATGCAAGCACGCTCCATGGTGGGATATCCGGCTGGCTGGGTGGGAAGGGGGACTTGCAGCACTGACCATAGTCACCAGCACCTCCCCTCACACCCCCCCAACACAAACTCCACAGTACCCACCTGGTAGAATGCAATGCCCTCCATCCTAACACAAGATCCCACAAAGCACCACCACCCTGGGTTATGTTGTGTGAAGCACAGGGACACTCTTGGGACTCTTAGCCAAACAACTGCCAGGACAACACTCCCAGCCATCCTGTCAGCACAGCCAGCCCACCCCACAGGGAAGCAGAGTCAAAGGGAAGGAAGCATGGGCATGCTGGGAAGGGGGGTGGAGGCAATAGCATGATGGGAGTCGTAGTCACAGACATTGCTCAGCCTCACAACTGGTCCCATCAACACCACCCTGAACCATGCTCACATCACAGGGAGTGGAGAAGGACTCACAAGATGGCTGACACTGGCTACTGCTGTGGGGAGCACAAGGCCCTGCTGCCAACTGTGCACCAACAAACAGCAGGACACCACTGACTGACATCCTGAGAGACAACTTTACACTCCCTGCAATGCAAGCACGCTCCATGGTGGGATATCCGGCTGGCTGGGTGGGAAGGGGGACTTGCAGCACTGACCATAGTCACCAGCACCTCCCTCACACCCCCCCAACACAAACTCCACAGTACCCACCTGGTAGAATGCAATGCCCTCCATCCTAACACAAGATCCCACAAAGCACCACCACCCTGGGTTATGTTGTGTGAAGCACAGGGACACTCTTGGGACTCTTAGCCAAACAACTGCCAGGACAACACTCCCAGCCATCCTGTCAGCACAGCCAGCCCACCCCACAGGGAAGCAGAGTCAAAAGGAAGGAAGCATGGGCATGCTGGGAAGGGGGTGGAGGCAATAGCATGATGGGAGTCGTAGTCACAGACATTGCTCAGCCTCACAACTGGCCCATCAACACCACCCTGAACCATGCTCACATCACAGGGAGTGAGAAGGACTCACAAGATGGCTGACACTGGCTACTGCTGTGGGGAGCACAAGGCCCTGCTGCCAACTGTGCACCAACAAACAGCAGGACACCTCTGACTGACATCCTGAGAGACAACTTACACTCCCTGCAATGCAAGCACGCTCCATGGTGGGATAACTGACTGGGGTGGGTGGGTGGGGAAGGAGGTCTGGCTGTCAACCAAACACAATCAATGCAGACCATGTTCACACCCCCAGAGAATACATAGAAATGCCCAAATAATGCAGGACAATGTGCCACACCAATATCAACCCCTGACTGTGACGTACTTAGGACAATACAATGTACAGGCCCGCACCCCGAGGCACAGTCACAACTGTCAGGTGTGTCAACCACTGATGCCTGCAGAAACATGACATACATTGTTTGTGTCTCCTAAAACAGGTGATGATAGGGACACAGCAGCAGACGCTGAGGAGTCCCAGTCCCAGGCTCAAGAGGATGCCGAGCTCACTGGCGTCGTACAGCCTCTGTCCTCCTCGGACGATGAAGAACAACCTGGCACATCCGGTGCAAGTCAACATGCTGCACCAGCAGGACCACTCAGCTGCAGCACCAGCAGGTCCACCAGCTGCACCCCCTGCACCCACCCCTCCAACGACTGACACCACGAATACCATCCCTGCCGACATGGACAGAATAAGGAACAACACCAGCGCAGTGACCCTGGACCAACCTGGGGCTATGGACACCACCACCACCACCAACCCCCAAGGTGGACCAGGGTTATCTGTGCGTGCAACTGCACACACTGCACATGTCAGCAGGGGTGGTGGGAGGGGTGGGAGACAGAGGTCGCTGCTTGCAGACGTTGCTGGTGTGCATGAAGACCCACAACTGGCACGCATAGCTGATGCGTACCAGTCCAGCACCGGAGAGCTCAGCCAGGTAGTGGGGCTCCTCAGAGACATCAAACAGCAGCAGGCTGCCCATCATGCTCGCTTGGACTCCCACATGTCCCATGTGGAGTCACACATGTCACGTGTGGACTCCCACATGTCACGTGTGGACTCCCACATGACCCGCGTGGAGTCCAAGTGGATGTACTACATGAGATGACGGCGGTGCACAGGGACATTTTACAATGCCTCCGCCAGATGAACAGCAACCAGTCCACACCTCCCTGTGTGCCAACAACATCTGGTACCGAACAAACTGCAACTGCCACAGGGAGGGAGGAGGACTCTGGCGGAGAGTCCCCTGCACCGCAGCAGCCTGCACTTGAGGGCCCCTCCCAAGAAGAGGGGTCGGTCCGAGGAGGGGAAAGTGAGAGGCTGATGGCCAAGCGCAACTCCCAGGAAGCCTGAACCTGTTCTGGATTTTCGCCTTGTGCACAGACTGTTCACCCTGTTGATGGCAACACTACTCCCACACATTGCATGGGGAGTACAAGTTGGAACAATGTGTCAGACAACTGTGGCCCCGATACTGGGGATCCTGTCTACCTGGACTTTCTATTCATCTAGGAACTTGGGATTGCAAGATTCATGTACAGCACAATCCATCCTATGCACTATTATCACAGATGTATCACAATAAACACAATAATACACCATACTTGCCTCTGTCGTGATTCCAACGTGGGTACTGTTATGGGGATGATGAACAACAAAATTACACTGTGTATGCGAACTGCAACAGCAAGGACAACACAGGCATGTGAGTACAGGCAACGTGACACATATGAGGGAGACACACCACCAGGGCTACACACACACATACACACCCAGGCCATCTGACTCATTGCCTCACACTGATGTTGCCAGGGAAGACGGTGCAATGCACAGACACCACACCCATTCCCAGTTGTAGTCAAGTAGCCCACAGGTGCAGTAAGCAAATGGCAGTCAAATGTGTGACCACAGACAACGCACATCACTAAGTGAAGCACAGGTTTATTACACAGTAGCAACATGCCGTAACCACTACAGATGCAAGGTAACCCCACCTGGTAGCGGGCACACAGTCAACAACTGTAGACAGAAGGAAGTCCATGGGTGTGGCGCACATCACCTGTAGGGACACAACAGCTACCAGCCTGGATGTGCAATCACGTTGTCGGTGGACACAGTTGACCAAACGAATCTGAAAGTACCCTGTGAAGGACAGAAATGACACACAGTCAAAAGCAATGGAGTACAGGACAGAACAGCAAAACTCATGCACAATACATGTTACAAGATACCCACCCAGAACCAAGTTAGCATGTCAACACTGTTGGGGAGTACAGCCCACCTGTCACCACACATCGCAACACACATCCAGTCAAGTAGCCCATGGACACACTCCAACAGCACCAGAGCACCACCCACACATCATGCCAACTCACATCATTGACATGACACCTCAGGATACTCACATTCAGCTAAAGAAGCTGGTGATGAGCTGTGTGCGGACATCACCATCACCATCATCATCATCATCGCTCACTGGCATCGTGGTCCAGGCCAGGATCCTCCACAGGTGGCGGATGTTGGTCATCGTCATCCTGGATGAGAGGCAACTCCTTCCGCACTGCCAGGCTGTGGAGCATGCAGCAGACGATGATAATCTTGCACACTTTCGCAGGGGCATATGGGAGGGACCCTCCGGTCTTGTCCAGGCAGCGGAAGCGGCTCTTCAGGAGACCAAAGGTCCGCTCAATCACTCTCCTGGTCCGACCATGTGCCCTCATTGTAGCGCATCTGGGCAGGTGTCACAGGGTTCCTGAGGGGTGTCAGCAACCACGGCATGTTAGGGTATCCCGAGTCACCTACGGACAGACAAGTGCACATCAGCTGACTTGGAAAAGTGGGCGGAATACTACAGATCAGATCACACACAATGGCACAAAGTCAGTACACACCGACAAGCCAGGCACGCTGGTTCTGCATCTGTGCCATCAACCTGGGGATGCGACTACTCCTCATCACAAAGGCATCGTGTGCTGAACCAGGGAAACGGGCACACACGTGTGTGATGGTCATGTCTGCAAGACACACCACCAGTGCATTGACCGAGTGGTAGTGCTTGCGGTTCCTGTAGGCCTGCTCCTGGGCCTGTGGTGGTACCAAAGCCACATGTGTCCCATCAATGGAGCCAACGACATGCGGCATCCTCCCCAGGGCATAAAAGTCACTCTTCACGTCAGTGAGTCGTCGCAGTCTAGGGAAATAGATGTACCGGTTCAGGAAGAGCAACATTGCCGCCAAGAAATCGCGGAGCACACGGCTGAACATGGTCTGTGACATCCCACCAGCAGACGCCACAGTATGTTGGAAGGTACCGGTGGCAAAGAAGTGTAGGCTGCCATCACCTTCACCTTGGGGGTCAGCGCTGTAGGATACGGCCGGCCAGGCTGCAAATGTGGGGACAACTGCACTGCCAAATCCTCAATCAGCTGCCTGGTGAAGCGGTACCGCCGGATGCTGTCCCGCTCCACCATCGTTGCCAGGTCTGGGAATGGCCGATGGACAGCAGGAGCCTCTGCAGTGCAGAGGAGAAGTAAGCAAGATCGTCAGTCACCCCACATATGCGGCATTGAACACACTCAAGATCCCAACATACATCATCATGAGGCACAACTACATGAAGTGTGCAGTACTGGAACGACATGTATGGTACATACATGGCCAACATCTGTCAACACGGTCCCACAGGTGGCATCAATCTGTCCCAGGTTGGCCCATTGGATATCATGATGCTGTGTCACAGTCACCCCCAGTGACATGTGAGGACAGATGTGCCCCAGGCACCACAGCTCAACGACAGGCACATTCCCAGGGACCCTGTAATGCCACATGGACACTGGCATCACCTGGAGTATCATGTGTACACCACAACAAAACAAACATGACCCTCACAGGTAGTGGCCACACTTGCCATGGCAGGAGAGCCATGGACGTCTGTGACACACACGCACAACATCAGAGTCCATGCACACACAACGTGGATGTGGAGACTGTCTCCCATTGTGCACATGAAATCAGAGACATTGTAAACACTACATGCACAAAGACTGTGGAGGGCCATCACTATTGTGCCACTGGGACACTCCTGGCTCAAACATACCGTCCCACATGGGACTCACGGGGTATGTGACATGACATACACAAACACCACTGTGAAATGTGACCATGGCACATGCACAGATATGAACAGTTGCACATCACAGTGGTCACGTACACGTAACACCCAGGATCCTGTCCCCATTAACACGTGCACAGCCTGGGGTGGCTGCCCACAGGTGACACCCACAGGACAACATGTACACCAACATACACACAATAGGAAATGCAGCCTTACATGCCTTATGATAAGGTTTGGACAGGCTGTCGTGATGTAGGTGTGCCCCTCACTCCCTGGGAGCTATCTGTGGCTGGCATATGTCCATCTGAGACAGGCATGCTGACATATGCCAGTCACATGTACAGTGATGCGTTGAACAGCAATGGACCGACTGAGGCCTCCGGCCGGCCCATTGCTTTCAATGTGTGCGGGCACGCGTTGTACTCCTGTGCGCGTTGTACTGCAATGGACCGATCAGCTCTCCGGCCGGCCCATTGCTTTCAACGTGTGCGGGTACGCGCTGAAACTTCTGTGCGCGTTGTACTGCAATGGACCGACCGTGCCTCCGGCCGGCCCATTGCATTCAATGTGCGGGCACGCCGTAGTACTCCTGTGCGTTGTTGTAACTGCAATGGACCGACCGGTAGCCTCCGGCCGGCCCATTGCATTCAATGTGCGCGGGCACGCGTTGTAACTCTGTGCTGCGTGTACTGCAATGGACCGATCGGAGCCTCCGGCCGCCCATTGCATTCAATGTGTGCGGCACGCGTTGTACCCCTGTGCGCGTTGTACTGCAATGGACTCGATCGTGCCTCCGGCCGGCCCATTGCATTCAATGTGTGCGGGTACGCCGTTGTACCCCTGAGCGCGTTGTACTGCAATGGACCGACCGGTGCCTCCGGCCGCCCATTGCATTCAATGTGCGGGTACGCGTTGTACCCCTGTGCGTTGCACCTCAATGGACCGATCGGTGCGCACCCATTGACAATGGGCTTGCCTGGCAACGGACGCGCTTCGAATATTCGAACGAGTCGGTTGCTGGAAAATCAGTTGGTCACCCACAACAATGTTGCAAAATCATGTATGTCATGAAGTTGAAATTTTGAAGGATGCTGTGGGCGTGTTTTGGTGCTGCTATTCCATGGATTGGCCAGATTCAGAAGATGCAAACGACTTGGACCTATCACTTTGGACACAAGGGACAGTATCTGCCTCTCCAGCACATATATATGCTGCTGCATGTTCCCCTGAGAGCCCACTTGCCTGCACTACATGCTCCAGGACGACATCTGCCACTGCACTGCTGCTGTCTCTGCCCCTCTGGACCCTGCAATGGCACGTACTGTGGAGAGAGCCCCAGCCTTCAGCCTTGAAGAGAACCAGGCCCTGCTGGACAGCCTCATTTCCACAGTACAGCAAGCTGTATGGGACACCAGGGGAGCAGGTGAGTGTTCTGTGCACTGCCTTTCTGAATGTGCATTTTGTCTGACTAGCAAGGCTGAGAGTCAGCACACCACTGGCTAGCAGGCTCACTGAGTAGTTGTCACCCCCATAGTGTGTAGTGACTTGCACTGGACAGGTATGGTGCAGTGACAGTGCTTCTGAACAGGGTTTTACTCTCATGCTATGATACCATGTAGTGACTTCTGGAAAACTGTCCATGGGCAGCCGTGCACTGCCTGGGTACACCATGTGCCCCTGTGATTGCGACATGTATATGCAACTGTGTCATGCACGGATATGTTGCATGTGTAATAATGGCCTTATCACTTTGTCATCCTGACAGGCTTCTGCCCATCGGAAGCATGAGATATGGAAGGACATCGTCCGGGCTGTCCGGTCCGTGGGGGTCTACAAGCGCCGGATCCGCAACTGCCAAAAGAGGTGGCAGGATCCTTCGGGGCTGGACCCGGAGGATTGCACGGGTCCAGCTGAAGCTGTCGCCTCCTCGCAGGAGGGGCGGAACACGGACCCTGACCCCCACATGCTCAGGGATCCTGGCGGTGGTCTTTCCAGACCTGGATGGGCAGCTGAAGGCCAGAGAGCAGCAAGGAGGGGGTGAGTCAAAGACTGCACTGTGTACTCTGTCTAACATGTTATGTGCCCTCCTCGGGCCAGGTTGAACTGCCACAGTACAGCAGTCATGTTGTCCAGGAGCCATGTCCCTCTATTGTGCACTGCCCACTCCTCATCTGATACCCAGGTGTGGCCCTTACATGCAGGGAATTCTGTCACTTAGGACTGTGTCCTTGCAGTTTGCTTGACTCAAGGTGGGAGACAGCATCTGTTTCCCCTGACTCTGTGGTGGGCATCATGGGTGGGTCCATTGCTTACACAATGCCTGTATTCTGACATGTATTCAGCGTGTTACTTTGATCTGTGGTCCAATTGCTGAGCTGATCCACCACATGTGGCTGGGGTACCTGGCACACACCCATGCTGCGTGGTGGGAACAATGTTTGGGCCCCAGGAGTATGTGTATATGACGTGTGTCACACATACTTAGCCAGCTGCCTACAGTCCAGGGCTCATCCCTCATTCATGTGGGGCTGGACAGTCATGCCTACTCCAGGCCATACAATACACTCTGTACTCCCACTCCCGTGTATCAGAGGACACATTGTGCACAGTGATTTGACCCCTCAGGTGTCTGCCTCTGTGTCAGTGTGCTGTGGATTAGTCGCCAGGACTGCTGTGGAGTTTCTTGGTAGGGGCTCAGCATGCCACTGGAGATGTGACCATAGGAGACGATACTTGTGTGACACATAGGTGTCTGATCAGCTGCCCATGCAGACTGGGGCATGTAAATGTGAAGTTCAGGCAGCTGTTCCCCATGCACAGCAGAGTGTGAGGGGCTCAGGTTCAGAGGGTAGTGTCACAGGTCTCCCATATGTCCAATAGGTATGACCTGGACAGATGAGGGTTAAGAGGATGTGTTGTGGGGATGTACATGTGCACTTGTGCAGCTCCAGGACTTGCATTCCCCATGACCTACTATTGTGACACAGTGCAGAGTGTTGTTGATCTGGCTGCAAAGTCATACATCACTGAGACAGTGATGTATGACTTTGCAGTCATGCCTCCGCCATGGCATGTGTCTACTGATTGGTGATCCTGCAGGGGAGTGACATGTGCTACATGCACACCATAGTGGCGCTGGCTATCAGGACATGGGTGCATCATGGTGTCTGTCGCTGGAATGCATCACATGCATTTCCTATTTGACTCTGGGCATCCCTTACATCCGTAGAACCTGTACTGACTCAGTGGCAAGAGCTGTGATGTGTCCACACCGTGTCCTCTGCACTGTCCAACTACTGTGTACTTGGTGCATGTGTCAACACTGGGGTGTTGCAATCCAACAGACACCAGACAGATGGGTGCAAGGCCATGTGGGATGTGAGTGCCATGCTTGGCATCAGACTGACAATTGACTTCTCCTGTTCAATTAGGGCACTTTTAGCAATGTACAACTAATGATGCCAGGGCTTGCTCTGTAATGTGCTGTGCTCACAGTGGTGTGTGCGCTTGGTGCAGGTGACTGATGTCTGTCTGTTTCCCCATTGTTTGCAGATACATCCACGGCCACGGAAGGGGACAGCTCCACGGACCAGGAGGAGCCGGAGAGCCAGACTGGGTCAGCAGCCGAGGAGTGGTCGGAGGGACCCAGTGGCACGGAGGGCGAGGGGAGCCACACCGAGGAGTCCTCAGCAGCATCCACCTCAGCTGAGGACCAGAGCAACTCGGAGGATGACTCCTTGTGGAGGCGGGGTGTCAGCAGCCACCACACCCCAGCTAGTGTTGCTGTCCCCGCCACCACCAGCACCACCACCGCCCTCCCATCGGCTCCCATTCCCCAGGTCCGTGGAGGCTCCCATGTCCGGGAGCGTGTCTCCTTGGGCCAGGCACCGCACCCCTGCCCCTGTGTCCCCTGCTGCCCTGAGTGAGGAGTCTGTGTACCTCCTTCGCCAGCTCCATGTAGGGCAGACAGCCATGCTGAGTGTCCTCCATGCGCACACCGCGCTGTTGACTCAGCTGGTGTCGTCTCATGGAGGGCATCTCATCGGGCATGTCTGACCTACAGAGGGGCAATAGGTCCATGGACTCCTCCCTGACGGCAGCAGTGTCCCTCCTCAAACGGTCCCTCACCCTCCTGCCTCTGCTCCATCCACACTCCCCAGCACCTTACCCATCCCAGGCACACACACACTGGCACAGGCACACACCAGCACACACACATCCAGCACACTGACACACACGCCAATGACAAAACGCACACGCACGCACATTCAGGGGACTGAAGCCAGACTCACAGGGGATGGGGCCCTGGAACACACACACGCATCCACATGCACTGCGCAGTCCTCAGTTCCTCTCCTCCAAAGCACCCTCCCTTGCCTCACCTGCAACCCCAAAGTCACAGCAGCTCTTCCTCTGTGACCTCGGCCTCTTCCCCACCGATGAAGCTGCTCCAGCATCCCGGGGAAGAGGAAGCCCACCCACACGGAGCAGAGTGCCCCTCGCCCCCGGACACCCTCCCCAGGCGCAGACGGACTGAGGCCCCCACCCGCAAGTCCCCCCGGAGTGCTAAGAGCAAGACCCCGCCACCACCCTGCAGCTCAGGCACAAGGTCTCCGTCCTCCATCCCTCAGGCCCCCACTGCACAGGTGCCCCCACCACACCCTGCCCCAGGTTCCCCACCCACAGATATACCATCCCCAAGATGCTCCGGCCTTCTCCCCTGCCACTTGCTCTCCCAGCACCACACCCCCGCTGC
The DNA here is from genome assembly GCA_963921515.1 of Calotriton arnoldi. NCBI lineage: Eukaryota > Metazoa > Chordata > Amphibia > Caudata > Salamandridae > Calotriton > Calotriton arnoldi. The sequence continues at coordinate 12,189 of CAWUFW010030190.1, forward strand.
GCTTGTCTGTGCCACTGATGTGGTGAGGGTGTCCCCCCTCTGTCCAACCCACCTTGCCTGTTCCCCATTCTCCTCCCCTGGAGGTAGGCACTGCAGTGGAGTCCACTACCGCCCTGTCTGACTTGGGCACTGCAGTGGCGGACCTGTCCACCCCATCTGCAGGGTCCACTGCAGCTGTGCCGGCACCCACGACATCTGTGTCATGCCCCCAGCTGTGCCGGCACACACCATGTCAGACACCTCCACTGCAGTTGTCAGTGGCTCTCCTGCACCCACCACCCCTTCCCTGACTCCCCTGGTGAGCCCTGATCCTGTCCCATGTGTGCCTGGCCTGCCCCCCGGTTGCCCCTCCTAGTGGATTGTCCCTGGTATTGTGCAGGCATGCGTAGGGTGACATCTGCCAGTGTCACCCTGTTTGAACTTTGACAATGGACTGGCCATTGGCCTTTGCTCTTTTTCAGGACTTCGTTTGGCCTCAACACATATGCTGAATAAAGCAACTTTCTTTTCTCTAGTGCTCATGCTTCAGATGTACATGTTGTTGGTGCAGCTAACCATGCCCTTGCTGCAGTGATGGTGATATCTGGTCTCATGATTATGAAGTGTTACTGTGCAGGAACCCATGTGGTCCAGGGGGAATGTGTCCTATCATGTGGTGTATCCATGTCATCAATAGCAGCATCTGAGGGTGTCATGTGTTCAGTATTTGGCAATGGGTTTCCTACTTACATTGGCAATTTCATATCTGTGGCTTCCACCCCTGCACATCTGTTGTGCCTGCCATCGTTGCATTTGTCTACTTCCCTGACCGTGTTGCCATCTCCAGTGGACATGCAGGTTTGGGCATCAATGGGGAGGGACTCATCCGGGTAGTCAGTGCAACATTGCTATACAAGTGTGTTGGATCTGTGCTGATGATTCCGTTGGCACATCCATGACCAGGCTGATGTGATGGGAGCCCTCATTTGGTGCTAATTGTTGATTGTGTGACCAAGTGCTCAGCTGACATGATGGGGCCCTACTGAGGCAACATATGGCACAGCTTTCCTCACACAGGAGTGGAGTCCCTCATGGCAGTGTGTACACGTGTGACATTGCCTGCACCCAAGGTGTGTGTTGTATGTGCATGTCTGTGTGTTCACTTCCATTCATCTGCGCATGCTGTGATCCCTAGTGTTGTACCTGTTTGTGATGCTTGCTGACTTGAGCTATGTTCCCCAAAGTCTTCTCCCTGTGTTCTCTGTGATGTGGGTGCATGGCACATTACTGGTCATCAGGGTGTCACCCATAGGTGTGTTTGCTGTCAGGGCTGAGTTTGTGTGCAGACGCAGATGGGTCACAGTCAGGTTTCCCTTGGCACTTGTTGTTTGCCCCTGTCATGTGATTTCCAGTTTGTGTTATCTTTCAGTGATTGTGACATGTTGTGTGTGTGACTGCTGCCACTCCTCAGGGTCAGAGCTGCAATGTTGGAAGTTGTCTATGTGTGTTCTTTGTGGGTGACCTTGGCTTCTTCATTGGTGTGTGACTGTGGCTGGGATCCCATTGGTCGGTGTGGTATTGCCGTCATGTCCATGTACAGCGTAGTGTGCAGTGTGTCAGACATTCAGGAGTCTTGTTGAGTGTCCATGTGTGATGTGTTTCTACACCTTGGTTCCCACCCACCACCCTGGAATAGTCATGGGTGCATGTGCAATGTCACCAGTGCATGTGTACTTCACTGCTGCACATTGTTGGAGGTCGAGGGGTGTGGTGTTGAGTGTGTGCAGATGAGAGTTGTTGCCCGGCCAGGCCCCTGCCTCCATGTTGGCCTTGGCTTACTGGCCATGCTGATTGATTTGTGCTTGTGTAGGTGTGATGGTAGTTTGTTGCTCAGGACACCTGACTGTGGTTCATAGTGTGAACGACATTTAGCTTTGTCATCACAGTGGTATTTTTATTCAGCCCAGGGTCACCACATTGTGGGGGCCCTGGGGGTGGTGCTGTGGTGTGTCTGTGACTTGCTGTGTCAGTTGTTGTTCCTACGTGCCTGTGTGACATGTGTGTTTTGTGCTCCCTCTCACCTGACAATGCCTGCTTGCCCACATAGGGGATTTGGATCCATGAGTTACCTTAGTGTGGCAGTGTATGCACATCTGTATGATTGGTATTCAGCTCTCCTCATGTGTTGTGTGGTTGCCTGGGGACACTGGCACCCCCACCCCTCACCTGCTGTGTATGATGACAGTGTTGGTCTGCCTGTTTGTGTTTGTGCATCTGCACCACTGCATTGGCATATCTTGGGTGTGCCATTGGCTGTATGTTGTTTGGTGTGTTTCCCTGCTGTCCCTGGGACTCCTAGGTCATCGGTCAGCACAGTGATCATGGTTTGTGTGTCCCATTGCTGCCATGGTATGGTATCTGTTCACCTCACATCTGCTGTCTCCACAGGGTATCTGCATTTGTGTGCCCATTGGTGCAAATATGTGGTTCTGCATTCTGATGGTCACTTCTGTCATTGTGTCATTGATGACTGTTGACGGTCTCAGCCCCCATGGGTGTTGTTTGTCTGCACATGGCCAAAGGAATGTTTCATTTGCACTGCAGTATTTGGCTCCCCAATTTATGTTGCAATGGGACACATACACTACTTTGCCACAGATGAGTTTTTGGTTCTGTGAGCAGGAATGATCCATGCAGTTTGGCAGTTGCAGCTCTTTCTTTGTCAACAATTACCTTTTGGTCACTGTGATGATGAGGGTGTAGACCCCATTGCCACAATGGTCAAAATGTGCTTCAGCTATGGACCCCACACTTGCCTTTTGGTCACTGTGATGATGGGGGTTTAGACCCCATTGCCACAATGGTCAAAATGTGCTTCAGCTATGGACCCCACACTTACCTTTTGGTCACTGTGATGATGGGGGTTTAGGCCCCATTGCCACAATGGTCATGGGCTGCTTAGATTATGGGTGCCACACACATATATGTGTGGCACATGTGCTAGGGGGTCACATTGTATGTTGAAAGTCATGTTCGGTGTTGTAGGCATTTGACACAGCCTACACACGCTTGTCATGGTGGTGGGGGATGTCTTAATCTTGCATTCCCTAGGTTGTGGTGTGCTTGTTGTGTCATGCATTGTCCATCCTATGAGTGGGGGTGGTAGTAGTGGTAGGCATCCAGCCCCCTGGGTGAGGGTGGTAGTAGTGGTAGGCATCCTGCCCCCTGGGTGAGGGTGGTAGTAGTGGTGGGCATCCTGCCCCCGTGGGTGAGGGTGGTAGTAGTGGTGGGCATCCTGCCCCCTGGCTAAGGGTGGTAGTAGTGGTGGGGCATCCTGCCCCCTGGCTAAGGGTGGTAGTAGTGGTAGGCATCCTGCCCCCGTGGGTGAGGGTGGCAGTAGTGGTAGGCATCCTGCCCCCTGGCTAAGGGTGGTAGTAGTGGTAGGCATCCAGCCCCCCTGGGTTGGGGTGGTAGTAGTGGTAGGCATCCAGCCCCCTGGCTAAGGGTGGTAGTAGTGGTAGGCATCCTGCCCCCTGGGTGAGGGTGGTAGTAGTGGTAGGCATCCTGCCCCCCTGGGTGAGGGTGGTAGTAGTGGTAGGGCATCCTGCCCCCTGGCTAAGGGTGGTAGTAGTGGTAGGCATCCTGCCCCCCTGGGTGAGGGTGGTAGTAGTGGTAGGCATCCAGCCCCCTGGCTAAGGGTGGTAGTAGTGGTAGGCATCCTGCCCCCTGGCTAAGGGTGGCAGTAGTGGTAGGCATCCTGCCCCCCTGGCTAAGGGTGGTAGTAGTGGTAGGCATCCTGCCACCCTGGCTAAGGGTGGTAGCAGTGGTAGGGCATCCTGCCCCCCTGGGTGAGGGTGGTAGTAGTGGTAGGCATCCTGCCCCCCTGGGTGAGGGTGGTAGTAGTGGTAGGCATCCTGCCCCCTGGCTAAGGGTGGTAGTAGTGGTAGGCATCCTGCCCCCTGGCTAAGGGTGGTAGTAGTGGTAGGCATCCTGCCCCCTGGCTGAGGGTGGTAGTAGTGGTAGGCATCCTGCCCCCCTGGCTAAGGGTGGCAGTAGTGGTAGGCATCCTGCCACCCTGGGTGAGGGTGGTAGTAGTGGTAGGGCATCCTGCCCCCCCTGGGTGAGGGTGGCAGTAGTGGTAGGCATCCTGCCCCCCTGGCTAAGGGTGAGTAGTGGTAGGCATCCTGCCCCCCTGGCTAAGGGTGGTAGTAGTGGTAGGCATCCTGCCCCCCTGGGCTGAGGGTGGTAGTAGTGGTAGGCATCCTGCCCCCTGGCTAAGGGTGGCAGTAGTGGTAGGCATCCAGCCCCCCTGGCTAAGGGTGGTAGTAGTGGTAGGCATCCTGCCACCCCTGGGCTAAGGGTGGTAGTAGTGGTAGGCATCCTGCCCCCTGGCTGAGGGTGGCAGTAGTGGTAGGCATCCTGCCCCCTGGCTAAGGGTGGTAGTAGTGGTAGGGCATCCTGCCCCCTGGGTGAGGGTGGTAGTAGTGGTAGGCATCCTGCCCCCCTGGCTAAGGGTGGTAGTAGTGGTGAGGCATCCTGCCCCCCTGGGTGAGGGTGGTAGTAGTGGTAGGCATCCTGCCCCCTGGCTAAGGGTGGTAGTAGTGGTAGGCATCCTGCCCCCTGGCTAAGGGTGGCAGTAGTGGTGGTGGCATCCTGCCCCCTGGCTAAGGGTGGTAGTAGTGGTAGGCATCCTGCCCCCTGGCTAAGGGTGGTAGTGGTAGGCATCCTGCCCCCTGGCTGAGGGTGGTAGTAGTGGTAGGCATCCTGCCCCCCTGGCTGAGGGTGGTATGGCATCCAGCCCCCTGGGTTGGGGTGGTGGCGCGCATTCAGGCCCCTGTGTGCATATGTGGCATTGGTGATGGGCATCCCGCCCCTATGGTGCTGCTGTTGCAAGTATATTCAGATTCCCAGTGTATGTGTGTGATGTGTCGTGTACGTGTTGTATGTGTTTTGTGGTTGGTGTCTGACTTACCTTCTGCGCCGTACGCGTCCGTGCCTGTTCCGGTAGTAGATGTAGAATATTGGTATGATCGGGACGAAGGGATTCATGGTTGGTTCGTGGTCGCTCGCCCTTCTCGTTGCTTCGCCGTCCTCGCCGCTTGGCTTCGCCCTCGCCGCTCGCTTCGCCCTCGCCGCTCGCGCCGTCCTCGCCTGTGCTGTGTTCTGCCTCGTAGCCGTGGATCGTGTTGTGGCGCGATTCGGAGCTTATGTGCGCCTCCCGGATGCTTTGACGTGGCCGCGGCGTAGCGACGGGTTCGGGCGCGTACGGAAAGCGCATCGTACTTGTCCGGCCGGACGGGGCTGCATTTTCCCTTCCGTGCGACTCGACTCCGGCGCTTCCGGATTCGCCGGTCGGAGAACAGGACCTGGTTTGGGTGAGTACGGCTCGGCCGGAATTTTTGCTGTTGTGCGCATCGTACTTGCTCGCTCGGTGTGTTGTACGGATCGGTCGGGAAACTGGCTTTCGCATGGCTTTTTCCCGACCGAATGGTATTGAGTGCGCTCCGACCGAGATCGGAA
>CAWUFW010030191.1:0-17685 GCA_963921515.1 Calotriton arnoldi
GCGATGTGTCCTTGAGAATATGCCCCTAGGTCGTTGCACCCCTCCTTAGCTTGCACATATTTGATAAAGATTTAGTCAGCCTTCTGCAGCATGGCCGGAAGCCATGATGCAGATCTGAAAGGACCTTGTTGTCTTGTACTCACACTTCAAGGCGATCCAGTAAAATCCTCCCAATTACTTTTGCGATTTAATTTATAAAGGGCAACAACATCTAGGGTCACCTTTACACCCTTTTTAAAAAATGGGGATAATCATAGCAAGCGACTAAGACTTCAGTGGGCTAGTCCTAGCACAAGCATTGAAAACGTTAATTAGAAGCAGTGCCCAAAGGGTTAAGTTGTTGTTAAAAAGATCTGATGGTACTCCATCAGGCCCTGGGGCTTTATTTATTTGGCACTTGTTCAGTGCGACCACAAACTCACATAATTCTACCTCTAGCCCCTGGTATGGTCCAGTGTCTTTATATTCACAGGCCTTAATCTCTAAATCGACCTGTATTGAAAACTATATACATTAGAAAAACGTTCTAACAGGATGTCAGACTGAAATACAACATCTAAACCTGTATCTGTAGACCTGCTGAAAAATGGTTGTTTCACCACCTTCCAAAATGCCCGCAAGTCATTCAGTGTGCTGGCAGCCAATAATGATTCATATGCCTCGCTTCTGATTTCCTATTTCCTTAAGTAAATGGTCCTCTTGTAGGCTGTCCTGCATTCCTGCACGTTCCGTTTCTAGGTGTCATGTTTAGGGCCTTTATCAGATTTCTGTGGCATTTAGAGCAATTGGAATCAAACCATCTATATACTCTGCTCTGTCTGGGTCACATGGGGGCAAGCTGAAACTCTTTAGGAGATTTGCATATCTTATGGTAGGTCCTAATAATAATATCACACAACGGAGAAAAAGTAGGGCATTGTAGACTTCACGCCTGCCCTTAATAACTTAAATAAACACAAATATTTGCGTGGTGCCCTTAGAAGTCTATTATCTGCTCATTCAGCTGATCAGCAGGTCATTAACAGAGACCCAATGAGTTCTCTGTGTGCTGCTAACTGTGATTAACCTAATCTCAAGGTGATTCCAAGAATTGGATGCAGATGGCTCACTCACGTAATGTGACATGCTTCATCATTTGCCACCTTGTCCCACCCTGGTAAGATGTTACTACCAGGGCGGACTCAACCTGAGAATGGGGCTTTTCTGAGGGAGTTCGTAGATATTTCTATGTTTTCAGGACAGTGATTTGGGTCCAGTTTGTAAGTTTAAAAAACCTTAGGATAAACCACTAAAGTATCCTTCAATTTGGTGGTATTCCTGGTTAGTTAAAAAGATTACTGAGGGGTAAATACAGGAGGCATACTTAGGTATATTGGCCTGTATGCGTCACTGTATATGACTAAGTATTTATGCCAACATGTTTCTGCCTCTATTAAGCCATGGGTCTAAGGCATTCATCAGGGCCGTGTCTATCTCCCCTACACTGCAAGTAGTAAGTGCTGAGTGAGCATAGATGTAAAGAGAGGACCTAGTAGTGTAGTGTAGCGTAGTGTGACTACAGGAGGGACCCACCCCAAACAGACCATAAAGCACCTAGCTAAGTAGCTCTAGGTTATCGCTTATAACGATATCAGTTGAGAGGTAGGTCCTCTCTTTACATCTATGCCCTCTCAGCACTTACTACTTGCAGTGTAGGGGACATAGACACAGCCCTGATGAATGCCTGTCACATTACATGAATGAGCCATCCTCGTCCAATTCTTGGAATTGTCTTGAGATTAAGTTGAGCACAGTTAGCAGCACACAGAGAATTCACTGGGTCTCTGTTAATGACCTTCTGATAAGCTGAATGAGCAGATAGCAGGCTTCTGAGGGCACCAAGGCAATCTTTGTGTTTATGTAGGCCCTAATAATACCAATGGGTGTGGCATCCTCTTACAGACAAGTTAAAAATTCATTATTATTTGCTGTGATGATGGTGTTACATAATTTTGATTTATCAGTACAGTCTCTCTTCTGAAATATCCCCTTCTTCATTGTGGCAACTATAGGGACTGCACCACCTTTTGCCTCTGCAAATGAAATATGAAATAAATATTAGATTGTGGTCAATAAATATATCTTCTATGACATTGTACTCAAAGAAATATTTTAGCAGATCACCAGAGAATAGTATAAAATCCATTACGCTATTGTAGTCCCTCCCTACATATGTAGAGGTAATGATTAGGGTAACCGAAAAATAATGAAATGCAAACTGCAAATAATATTTTACAATTAATTGGTTAGGTATCACCACAGTCGGATGTTGAAATCTCCCGTCCAAACAATAGAGACGTGGTTATTACGTGTACTATCATAACTTTCCAGATCCCTATAAAGTGCATTGACAATATACGAATTGTTGGCATTAAAATTATTATTATAAAACTTAATGGCCCGATTCACAAAGGAAAAGTTAGAGGAAAGTCGAACTTTACGACTTTTTATTCACAAAGGGCATTTACTACTCGTAAATGCCCTTTGTGAATGCTGAAAGTCGTAAAGTTCGACTTTCGGTATTCACAAATGGCATTTACGAGCAGTAAATGCCCTTTGTGAATACCTAAAGTTGTAAAGTTAGACTTTCGTCTAACTTTACCTTTGTGAATAGGGCCCAATAAGTGTAACTTTTCTTCCATGGTACAATACTAAAGAGTTGGAAATATGGTGACCATAGGTCTGACCGAACAATTCTTCCAGGGAAGGAGAGAGACACAAAGGTTATCAAACATCCTTTACCTCTAACAGACAGGGCCGCAGTGCGAGGGTGAAAAAAGTTGCATAACCCTGCAGGCTCTGAATCCAAAGTTTCTTGGCAACAGATAATGTCATAAATGTTTAGAAACTCCAACCATTCTACATGATCAATTTTTTAGCCCAAACCCACTAGGTTCCAACTGGAATTTCTTGCATCGAGGTTTGGTAAGCTACATTTACATTTACTTGCCATTGCTTCACTGGTATTAGAACATTGGAATGTTGAGCACTCCATTGAATAAAGTGGAGTGTTTAGGGCTTCTAACTGGAAGGTAGAAGCCCGGAGCATCAACAATCCAATGTTTGTTCACAGCAACAGCTGTGAACAAAGGCCTCACGGAGCCGAGGGGATTTCAATCCCCTCTGGCTCGCGGAGGCCTTTGTTTTACAAATTAGAACATTCTGCCCTCTAGGGGCAGTATGTTCTAATAGCCTTAGAGACCTCCATAGCGTGCTCTACAAGCCATTTAATGCCCGCTCCCTTGTTAAAGGCCCACACCTTCAGGTCGGGCCTTTAACGCTGGAGTAGGCCATTATTTGCTGGTAGATCCCGCTGCGGCATGCTCTAAGGCTATATTAATTCCTTCACTTCTAGGGGAGCTGATGAAAACAAGAGGAGTCCAACAAAATGAGTATGCAGTTCCTAACAGGCACGACAGTGAAGGGAGGAAGAAGGTTGGCTAAGAATGAGGCAGTGTTCACTAAGTGGTGGGAGGAAAAAGGGGAATTCCTCCTTTTGGAATAAGGGCCCTCACACACCCAGCCAGCTAGGTGTCATGCTTCATCATAGGGCTTGCTCCTTGTCAGGTCGGTGCTGCAATACCTGACTGGCACCCTATGTGGGGCTCTTTGGCGGAGATCTTTTATTCCATGCCGTTTGGTGCATTGGGTGTGAGGGACCTAAAGGGTATAGATGTGTGGAATGTGGGTCACTAGACCGTGTAAGGATTAAAACAGGAATTAGAAGTCCAATCAAGACAATTTTAATGAAAATGATTCTAACCTGATTAAAAATAAAGATGTGGCGCGCCCCTGTTATAATGCTACAGGATATCGCGCTCTAAAAAGTGGTCGACATGTTTCTTGCCATCATGTCAATTTGACGGCAATTATTCAGGACCAAAAAAAAAAACAGTTTATCTACACTACTTGTGGTTGTCTAGTTAGGTAACGATGATAGACCACAAACAGCACCCTAAGTCTGGTACCTGTAAAAATGGTCAGCCAACCTGATAAAACAAAACACAATGGTTAGGTAAAAGTTGACGCTGTTCAATTCATAGTATGCGTCCACTGCAAGGTTTCGCCGTACACTGTGCACATGATGCCGCAATGGTGAAACATTCATAGTGTCTAGAAACATGCACCACGCAGTCGTGGAATGCTCGTGCGTGAAGTGGCAAAAGGAAATGAGTTAAAAACGGGTGTTAAGGAGCCCGTACTCCTATGGTAGCTGAAGGAATCAAGGACTCACCCTAGTTGGGTTGCTGGCTCACAACATCGACTCCCGGCATGTAAAGACACCTTGTAGTACAGTGTCCTAAGAAAATAGGGAGTCAATGGGGTGTAAGCACTTGGAGTAGTGATGGATGTTTCACAACTACACTCATCTCAAGGTGGTAGTCTGGCTTAATGATGAGTCAAAAGCAGGGGACACCAAGGATCCCCATCAGTATGCCATAAGTGCGACATACAACCCATAGGATGCAGTGCGGCCCCCCCTGCCCCCAGCGTAGCAAAACACTGTGCTTAAATAAAAGCACCCATTGTCTGTGCATAGTGGGGTCAGGGTAGTCGTGTCATCCAGTTATCCATGTCACAACAATGTCAATCCCATCATGGTAGTTCCAGGTTTGTCCGTGGCCTCGTGATTCAACAGACAAACACACACCCAGTAGGTGAAAGTCAGGGAATCAAGAACGCGTGTACTCTGAAAAGAGTTAGTACTTACGTGCTCTCACCGCAAGACCGTCGGTGGACCTACCCCAAACGCTGCCGGGACCGGGAGGTCCTGGCCATCATCCCCGTGGCTCAGTTATGCTCCCGGCTGCCGGCAGCAGAGGGGCGGGGCGTCACAGCGGCATGAGTTGGTGCACTGGAGTGCAAACTCTCTTAGTAACGTACCGTGCGGCTGCCATCTTGGTATTGTGGCTGAGTCTGATGTCAGAGGAGGCGTGCAGAGTCATGTGACCTTGCTTCACGTGCGTGTACCCAGGGAAGCCATAGAAAAAGTACCGGAGAATGCGGTGGCCATCTTAGGATGTGTGGTCGCCAGCTGTACTAATTCCAAATTGGGATGAGAGCAGTGTGCATAATGTGTAAAAAGGGATTTTGTAAAATCAAACGATGCTTCCCAACAGGTTAGAAGGTATCCCAACTGGAAGATGGGGTGGTTGCTCTCTGATATATTCACCAATCTGCCAAAGTGCAGAGGCTAATGAAGAAGGATGCTCTCTGATACAGTAGCCGATAAGCCACGAGTGAGAAGGCCAATGGAGAAGGATGACAAGGTCAGATAATGTTAGGCAATAGGTGGCTAAATGCCCAGTGCATGTACGAAAAGGTCAGGAGGTGTCTAAAATAGGAGGTGGGGTGATCACTCTTCTATGAAATTATCACCAGGCTGGAGGTGTGTATAGAGCCAAGGGTAGATCAGTGAAGTAATTCCGGGAGTACGATGGTGTGAGAGGTACCCCAATGCTAGTGACAGTGTACAAAGCAATGTGTGGACCCACCTGGGTGTTCATGGGACAAGGTCGGATGTTAGTACTCCATTAATGTAAATATGACACTGTATTAGAGGGTCCTCCCAAGGGGATTCTTATCTATTTAATGTACTCCATGGGATATCCTCATTGAGTCCCTCCTTATCTGTGGCCAGATGGTACACCCACCTCTGTTCAGTCCTGAACAGTACTCCTTTGTTCATTTTGGGGTGTGCCTCTAGAATGACCCAGCGTAGAGTGTCTGGTGGATGTTTACAGAGTTCAAAATGTGTACACATCTTAGTGTTGGTTCTATGACACCTTATGTTGCTCCTATGTGCAGTGATGTGTGTCTTTATTGTTCTGGTGGTCATGCCAATGTAGCGAAGGCCACACATGCAGGTGATCATGTATATGCAATTGGCAGTATTAGAGTAGGTGTGTTTTCTTAACTGCCATTTGAAAGTGTCAGAAAATGCTATTTCCTTGGTTGGTTCTGTGAGGGGGAAGACTATGCAGGATCCACACGGGTAGTGTCCCGTTACAGGAGGTAGATCCCAAAGGGGTATCTGCGGGTTGATGTTCTGAGCCCTTGGACTAGTATGTATCAGTATATCTTTGAGGTTGCTGGTACGTTTAAATGCAAACCTTGGAGTAGACAATTTGAGTGTTCCCGTGCTGAGGATACCCCAAAGCTTCCTGATAATGTTCCTAATCCTGTTGGAGTCTTTTAAAGAAAATCTACCGTGGATGACATCAAGTCGGAGGCAGCCATTCACGCAGACAATCTCTGTAAAAGAGAATACCCAAAACGGAACATTGCACTTTCAATGAAAAGGGCCAGAAACAACAATTGGGAGGCCTTACTAAAGACACAGCATAAAGATCTTGTTGAGGCTCTCACTTGCGTCACTACTTACACCCCAGACTCCAGCAGGATTAGGAACATTATCAGGAAGCATTGTGTATTGCATGGTTTGGGCAGGTATCAAAAAGTCAAGGCATTTTTTCACCAATGGGTCAGTCACTACGCTTGATTTTCCCTGTGTTGTGTTGTTCTCAACAGTCCCCTGATTTAACCCTTTTTGCTATTTAGTTTTTCCGCAACCTCAATCTCATGATTGATAACACCAATGGCATTGATTAGAGAATTGATAATAATGTTAGTCACTAGGCATTCCTTATCCACTGTAAGGGTGGTTTTTCTTTTCCACGACTCCACAAACTCCAGCAGCTATATCTGGGGACTAAAAGGGGTGTGCCAACCACTTCCAGGCTCTGACGTGCCCACTTTTGTCCTGGTCTTTGTCCTGATGCATTCCTTTCTCATCCTGCCCTGTGGGAGAGACATGTGTGCTTTATAGTGCTGGCTGACAATGCTGCTCCTCCTGCCACAAGTGATTCTGGGCCTGGGAATCTCTGGTCCCACACAGCCGGTGAGAGATGTGCGGTAAACAGCGCTGGGCGACAATGCTCCTCTTTCTGCCACTCCTGCCACAAGTGATTCTGGGCCTGGGAGAGCTTGGCTCTGTTGCTGGCATTTCACACTGCAGGAGAGAGATGTGTACTACATAGCGCTGGGCGGCAATTCTCCTCCTCCTGCCCCCTCCTACCATAAGTGATTCTAGGCCTGGGAGTCTCTGGTCCCATTGCTGGCATCCTGCATTGCGGAAGAGAAATGTGCACTATATAGCCCTTGGCAGCAATGCTCCTCCTCCTGCCCCCTCCTGCCACAAGTGTTTCTGGGTTTGGGAATCCCTAGCCCTGTTGATGTCATCCCATGCTGAGGGAGAGAGATGAGCGCTATTTAGCACTGGACGGCAATGCTCTTCCTCCTGCCACAAGTGATTCTGGGCCTGGGAATGCTTGGCCCCATTGCTGCATCCTGCGCTGCGGGGGAGAGATGTGTGCTCTGTAGTGCTGGGCTCCAATGCTCCTCATCCTGCCCCATCCTGCCCCCTCCTGCCCTAAGTGATTCTGGGCTTTAGAGTCCTTGGCTCCGTTGCTGGCATCCTGCGTTGTGGGATAGAGAGAAGTGCCCTATATAGCGCTGGGCAGCAATGCTCCCCGCCCTGCAACAAGTGATTCTGGGCCTGGGAGTTATTTAATTCATAAACAAAAATAACAAATCAACATTTTAATTATAATGGGAAGATTGGAGCTTTTCTAAATTATATTGAGGCTACTCATTGGCATTACTATATTCTGTTTGATGCACTTGCACTGCTCCCATGAATCAATCTGAGGATACTAATTCAATATTTAGCCTCCCATTTCACATTGCTTCACATTTACAGAAAGTTTAAAAAAAAATCTGATTTTACATTTTGTTTCTTTATTTACACTTTATTAATCTGTTAATAATATTTAATTTTCTAAGTAGTCTCGGACCCCCTGGGTAGCCTTCACTGACCCCCAGAGGTGCTTGCATCACAGGTCAAGAACCACTGGTCTAGAGAATTAGAGTAAGAAGACAATTATCCCTTTAATTCCAAAAGGGCTAATAGTGGGCTGGTGCCCAGAGTTACCAGCACCATTACGAGTCCTGTAGGAACACTCAGATCTGGTTTTCTCAGCTGGACTCTGCTGAAACCAGTCCTACATTTTCAAAGGGAATTTCTGGAGGAAAATGTGGAATAACCACAGGAATGAGGTATGGTATTCACATTGCCCTGGCAATTTTTTATTTTACAAGGGACCCTCGGGGTCAGCACATGACCTTTTGGCATTCCCACAACCACAGAGTTACTGATGTTATCCTCAATTCTGGTCGAGAGAAATGCAGGGCTGGTTTACAGTAATCATATAACGTGGCTGGTCACTCAAAATATTCCAAATGACATACCCTAAAAATGACTATCTACTAAAATCCTCAGCCGGTGTTTATTGTCTTCAACATTTTTCCCCATCTTCATATCTTCAAAATATTTATTCATTTCTTTGAGCTAAGAATCAAATTGAAATTTGAGTATTTCTGAGATCCCAAGAATCTTTTGCTTGCAGCAAACATTCCTTAAATATGCAATTGGTTGCACAACTTCAGAAATTATAATGTCAGCAAGCCTTTTGAAACACCTTTTTATGTATCTGAGTTTAACTAATCCCAATACAGAAGCCATGTACTGGCTTCACACTCTTATCATCCTTCTCGCTAACTTTTTTGTCCATGATACTTCACCATTTGGATACATATTAATTTTGATAACACACATCCGCTTTATATTTTAGGACTCCATTCAGATTTGTACTTCTACTTGTGTGTTTTTTGTCGATTTTCTGCAGACTGGAAATTTTGCCCTTTTCAGTCCTACATTTTCTTAACATTTCCTGTTGCTGGTGATACAGTTTGACTATACATTGTATGCAATGAACCACTGCTCTCACCAGATCCTCAGTTTCCTTCAGATTTATTTTCTTCATTTGTCTGTCTCAAACTTTAGTATAAGTTAAATGAATTAATGAAACAAAATACTTATTTCTCGTCCTTTGCAGAAGCCATCTTTTGGCGATGCGAAGTATTAACACCAGCAAGAAGCAGACATGCTAGTTGCATCTCCTTAGTGGTATGTCTTTTATTTCACTGCAGACAGATGAAAAGAGTGAAACTGACTCTTCTGAGAAACCTCAGGCCTGCAGTTCTTAACTGTTTGACTTTTGCAGCCCCACCACTGAATCACTATGTGAAGCTGGAGTCCCTGGCCCAAGCAATTTCTAAGGTCTGTACCTCAAATTACTACACAAAACAAATATACATCAAAATACCAATTTATGAATTTTGTATTTATTTCACAAACAAAAATGTAGACAATCTAAATTTTAATTTTAATGGGAAGGCTGGAGCTTTTCAAAATTTAGTTTTATTTCTAAAAAGAGGAAGTGATAGGATAGATGATAGGCTCTGCCATACCCCTTTTTATTTTTTGTCCAAATGCATGCTCTTTTTTATCTGTAAATACCAGTGCTTTAATTGAGGCCTTAATCATTCATACTAGATACTCGTGGCTGTATTTGTGCTGCTCCCATGAGTCAAGGTTAGGATATCAACTTTGTGGGCCACCAATGCCAAATTACTATACATTTACAGAGTGCAGCAGAGGAGCTGCGTCTGTTCCACTGAATCCACAGAGGCTGGCATAGCACCTTAAGCCCACTTCCAAGGGTCCAGGACAGGGATGGCACCACTAGGCAGGGTAGATTTACAGATGGCAGAGTCTAGGTGCTGTGACAAGGTTGTCTGAAGCCTGTCGTGCCACTGGGGCTTCAGATCAGGAGGCCAGACAACTAGCCCTTGGAGTCACTCTGGGTTCTGAGTTCAAGAGATGCAGGTCCAGTCCATCTCACCCAGGCAAGAGAGCAGCATGCAGCGGGTCAGGGCAGAAAGGCAGCAGTCCTTCAGAGCAGCCGTCCAGCAGAGTAGCAGCACTTTCAGCAGCACAGCAGTCTTTCTTCCGGGCAGAGCATCCACAGGTCCATAAGTGTACTCAAGAGTTGGTGTTCGAGGTCCAGTATTTCTACCTAGTTGTGCCTTTGAAGTTGGGAGAAGCTTTTAGACCCATGTCTTTGAAGTGCACAAATGGCCTGCTTTAATGATCCTTCCTCAAGAATAACTAAAGAGGGTATGCAGCCCTTTGTGTAGAGACTGGACACAGCCTATTCAGCTTTTCCTTCCCATCCTACTAGTGATGACCCATCCAGTCACACCTAAGCTCCCCATTGTGTGTGGCTGTCTTGGAGGAATACACAAAGCCCAACTGTCACCTACACCCAGTTGTGTGACCTAGAGATAGGCTGCAGACACTAAATGGCTAAGGTAAGAAAATGGCAGCTTTCTAAAAGCGAAATTTTCAAAATTGTAATTTAAAATCTGACTTCACTATGAGTTAGGATTTGGAATTACAATTCCAGAGAGAGCAACCAAAAACTGATTACCTGTTTCCATTTGGAAATTACACTTCAATCAGTCAAAATACTCTTATTCAGCTGTTTAAGCCATAAAAAGACAGCATACAGTATTAAAATATTACAGATTAAAATACAGGATTAAATACATCAATACAACGAACAAAAATGTTAAAATGAATCATAACTGACAATTTACTAAATGTATGGATTAAAACTGCAGTGGGGCGTGGCCAAAACCCTTACATCTCTTCTAATCCTTAGGGTTTGATGCACCTAACTCATTACAGTGTAACAAATTAACTCTAAATCCAGACACTGCAGAAATTTAAGACTCAGTTTAGCTGATCTGAAATTTTTCATGCACAAAATAGGATGTAAGAATTGAACTCTGGGGATGGTGTAAAAACTACAAAAAAACATAAAGTGAATAAAAGATTGCTGGCTAATATTATCACAGGAACAACAAGGCAGGGAAGAGAACCAACTGCCCTGTTGTCGAAAAGCCACCAAAAAATGGACTGTACACAGCCTGAAACAGGTTAGATAAAACCTATGTCCTGGGTTTAAAATCCAAGCTAGATATGGTTCTATTTGTTTGATAGCTGTAATCTCCATGTGATAGTATACAGTATCCATAGCCTGAATTTTACTATTCCTGTTTGTGTCCCTGTTGTTTTGGAAATGGGTTTGAACAAGGGACCTTGAGTTGACATCAATTTCGCTAGATGAATAAAATACGTTTGTTACGCCAAGTTCTGTGAATGATCTTCTAGTAAAGGCTAGCCAAGCAATGTTGCCTCCATAATCCAATTTGGTGCAGTCTGCAAGGTCTTGATGTGAAAATTAAAACAGGGGCAACACCAGATTTTCATCCATAATAGAAGTGGTACAATTGTAATTAAATCCTCATATAAGGAAAGACTACCTCAGTGTGGGTAATGATGGTGGCGGTATTTCTAGGCACAGCTAACAATTTTACAAGGAATTTGTTTTCAATAGTTTGTAAACAACCAGGATACACATAACTACACACCCTGGCCCCATAAGTGCCCAAAGTGAGACATTTAGCATTATACAGAGAGGTAAATTCTGTAATAGGTTTTTGTTTAAGTCTCTTAGAAAATTTAAAAATGGAGTTGACTGTGTTTGTCATTTTGAGCCTCCTCTGAGTCAAAAGATTATCCCATTTAAAATTAATATCCATCATGATCCCGAGGTAATTAAAGTTAGAAACCTTAGTAATGGGAAACTCATCAATGGTAAACCTAGGAGAGTGTGTATTTCTAGGTCCACAGATCATGATATATGTTTTCATATGATTAACCCTTAACTTCAGATCATTAAAGGAGTCTAGTAAAAAACTGTAGCCAATTGGAGGTGTGTGACATTAGCACAGCGTCGTCTGAGCAAAAGAAGACAGGCACTGAGCAGTCTCCTATCATGGGTAAATCCTTCCCTTTAGCCTGCAATACTTGATCAAGTGAATTAATATAAAAGAGAATTAAAGAGGGAGATAATATCCATCCTTGTCTAACCCCCTTTCGGACCTTCAAAGGGGACGTACATTCCCTATCAGGGCCATACCTGACTTGAGCTAAAGTGTCCCAGTGCAAGTGCTTCGGGAGTTCTATCAAAGAGGTTTCTACTCCAGCTTTGCTCATTAAGGGCCATATGTATCAAAGTTAGGTTTTGCGATTCTCAAATAGCGAATTTTTGAGAATCGCTATTTGAGAATCGTAAAACGAGATGTATGTAGGATTTGCAAAACAATTTGCGAATCCTACATATTCCTTAATTGCGAATCGCAAATTGCGATTCGCAATTAGGAAACCCTCCCCATTCATTCCTATGGGCCTAGAGGCCCATAGGAATGAATGGGAAGACATTCTCAATTTGCGATTAGCAATTAGAGAATCGCAAATTGAGAATGCAATTTCAAGGTTGCAAGGGTGTCAAAAGGACACCCTGTTACACCCTGAAATAAGCATGGGTGCACATGTGGCACACATACATGCCCTAAGGGCATGTATGTGCGTCACATTGCACTTTGAAAAATGTAAAAAGTGAATTTTTCTAAGAAATCGCATATTACCACCAACTTGAAGTTGGTGGTAATTTGCGATTCCTTAAGGCCAAATTGCACTTTTTGGTGCTTCTTACATTGCATTTAAGGAATCGCAATTTGCAATTCCTTAAATGCATTCATAAAATAGGGAATCGCAAAATTTGCGATTCCTTATTTTACAAGGCAGTTTT
This sequence comes from Calotriton arnoldi, assembly GCA_963921515.1. Taxonomy (NCBI): domain Eukaryota; kingdom Metazoa; phylum Chordata; class Amphibia; order Caudata; family Salamandridae; genus Calotriton; species Calotriton arnoldi. The sequence goes on from CAWUFW010030191.1 coordinate 12,663, forward strand.
CCTTCATACATACCACTAAGCCAAATTGCGATCGCAAACGCTGAAATTCTGCGAATTTCAGCGTTTGCGATCGCAATTTTGTTTGATACATATGGCCCTAAGTCTCACAACTAGACCCTGACCACCAGATCAAACGCACTGGAAATGTCCACGAAAGCTAAATGGATTATACCTTCCTCAGCCTTAACCTACTTTCCTGTGATCAGGAGCAGGTTAAGGGTCTGTCCCACTTTGCCCACGCCTGGCTGAAAGCCCAACTGTACTTCCATTTACACTTATAAAATGTAATAAGGCAACTCCAATGTTATCCTATGGGAGAGGTAGGCCGTGCAGTAGTGAAAAAAAAGAGTTTTGCACTACCAGGACACGTAGAACTTAACCCCTTGACCGCAATCGGAATTCTGCTCGTATGCTGGACATTCCGATCGCGGGTGGGGTCGTGACGAGCTCAGCTCGTCATGCGCACAGCGCTACCGCGCAGCATGACGAGCTGAGCTCGTCATGAGCACGGAAAGGGTTAAAAGCACATGTCCTACTTTTTAAATACATTGCTCTCTGCCCTTTAGCTGTCCAAGGCCTAACCTAGGTGTGACATATATGTATTGAAAAGGAAGGTTTGGGTCTGAAAAAGGGTTTTCTTTTCCAGGCCGAAATGGCAGTGTTAAAATTGCACATATACAAGCCACAATGGCACTCCTGAGACATGTTTAAAGTGCTACTTAAGTGGGTGCCACAATCAGTGCAGCAGGCCCAATATTAACATTTAATTTACAGGTCCTGGGTACATGTAGTACCACTTTACTAAGGACTTGTAAGTAAATTAAATATGCCAATTGGGTATAAGCCAATGTTACCATGTTTAAAAGAGGGAGCACAAGCACTTTAGTACTCGTTAGAAGTGATAAAGTGTGCACAGTCCTAAGGCCAACAGAAATGAAGTCAGCAAAAACAGGAGGTCTGAAGGCAAAAGGCTATGGGGAAAACCACACCCAGGATGCCAGGTCTAACAGCCATTCATTAAAAGAATGAATACATAAATAAAACTGTACAAACAAGGCAGAGGTACACGTTGGCCCAGTATGCAAGCTGTTGAGCTGTAGGTTTGTGTTTCAAATATATTTGTTATACTTTTTCCAGTGTTTCTTTCCACATATTCAGAGACGTTTTAAGGCATGGGCAAAGTGGGCTCTGGCCCAAGGCTTTCAGGGGCCTCTGATAGAGCCAGCTCTGTTCTTCAGAGAGTCTTGCCTTGATGACCTTGAACAAGTCTTAAGCAAATTTTTTAAATACCGTTTTCCTGTCATTTATTTTTGTTGTGGGTAATGTGTTAAAGTCTATTACAGACATTTTGAAGAGAAATGTTGTTTGCGTTACATGCAACATCCTTAAAAAAGTTACTTTTAAATCAAAACAGGACCTCACATATGAGAAATGGGAGGGCGTCACAGAGATTATTTTCATGAATATTAGTGAGCTGCTGCTGTGTTACAATATATAAAACACACATCACAATCCCTGAATGTTAGATGTAAACACATTTAGAATTTGGACTAGTGGGCCTGTGCACTGTCAGTGACCTGGCCAAAGAGGACATGAAAGAGCTGAAACTGGATCATATATGTTACTAACAGGGACCCCAAAATACGTTTGGCACAGGGCCCCCAAAATCCTTAAGATGCCCGTGCACATATACGATGATCATAACTGATGCTGTAACTCAGTTTATTAGTTACTGCATATCAGGGACTGTGTGGGTTACCCAAATCTAATCAGTGGTTTACTCTTTCTGGGAGTAAGATTGGTTTTGGGTTGTTGGCTTTGCTTACAGAACATACAAATCTAAACATTTTCAGTATTCAAAAAATTAAAAGGTTATAGGGAATCCCGGAGCGTTGGAAGTTTTGATTTGAGTCTGGTAGAGGTTGTAAACCGTGTGCTAATTGTTCATGGTTTCTCTTTATCCAGAACTATCACACTGTACATTAGGTCAGTATGAGAGAAGGCAGCAAGAGTGTTCTATGTATTTCAAATTAATATCTGCCCATTTTCTGGTAGTAGTAGGATAACAAACATTGGCAAAATCCAATCGATCTCACCTGTGAAATCTATTGGCTTCACCAATGTTTATTCCCCTGAGATTGATGCTTCACACATGCCTGACTGCAAAAGAAAAATCATTCAGATGTACACAATATATGCCTGCTCCTACACTGTGGTCATATTTCAATGTTTTTTCTTTTGTCTCAAGAAAAACGACTGCATGATTAACCCCATTTTTTCATAGACAAACGTGGTGGGCATCTTTGCTAGTGGTCTGCTAGCATTGTACCACTGCCGGAAGCCAGGAAAAAAGATATGATTGAAAAATTGAAAGGAGGGTTATGGAATGGAACTGCACAGATAGCTTAAATGTAATGTGCAGCTGTTTAACTCTCACAAAAATTCAAAAATGAAATAAATAAGAAAAATATTAAAGCATGCGGAATGGGGAGAGATTGTGGAACATGGTGCACTCCCATGGAGTGCTGAAAGCAAAACAAAAAATAGTCCCCTCACATCATCAGTGGAAGAATACAACTCAGCCAATCAAACCATGATTAGACAAAAAATGCGCCTTGTGTGGGACAAACAGAAGAATAAGAAGAAAAGCCATTGATTTAGGGAGAAGGGAACTGACTGGCACTAGCAGGCCATGACACAGGAAAGGCCTCAAACTACATTCGAATTCTATATTCACTACCAATGCATAGAGTAGGCCTATTTACGGCCGACAGCTGAGTCTGTCTGTGCGTTGAGTGTTAAATCAAAAGATATCTGTATTCACAGGTATTTTTTAGATGACGCTGTGAAAGATAGGTGTGTGATTTAACTAATCAGTAAATGGACTACAAAAACTGTACACATGACTGACTCTGTGCTTGGAACGAACATCTACCAAACAGGACATTTTGCACCTTATCGAGATTTCTACAACGCCCTTCGATGCTTGCACTTTCAAACCATTGTGGTTTTTTTTTGTTGTAGAAAAACGTGCATTCGCATTACATAAATGTAAAGTAATGAAAGGAACACTTTTATTTCTTTGTACTACATTTGAATTCGAATGGCATAGCTGCTATTTGCGGCCCTTTACCACAATCGACTCCTAGACTCTCATTGCTGAGAAATGAAGCTAACGCCGTTTCCTTAAGATTGCAGACACTGCGTTGGTGTTCCCTGCTGCACAGAATCAAAAGCTTGCATTTGAATTCCAGATAGGTTTGCTGTGCCGCACATCTGAGAACAATACGGCATTGTGGGACAAGGCCCGACATTAGGGGAGAAATTGCGGGACATCTTTGAATGCAAGGTAAATTCGATAACGTAAGGTGAGACACTGCGGGCTTTCCCCAAAGCATGTGATTCTCTCTGTCTATAGCAAAGCGAGTACAGCAGTTTAATCGTGTGCATTTTATGGATGTACTCATTTGCCGTCCAAACACTCAATTCTCCCACGGAGTTCATGCCGAGGGAACCATTTTCAAAATCAAAGCAAATCGTCTAAGGCATTGATTGTGTCAACCATCTTCAGTGTTGGTGCAATCTGAATTTCTTTCTTGAAAAATAGAAAGACCACTGTGTGTATATATATTTATATTCACTGAAAAAACCATAGGTTTCAGGCCTGTTATAGTTAGGGTTTAGCATTTAAAAAACCTTTGAAATTCACTGAAAAAACCATAGGTTTTAGGGAAAGTTATAGTTAGTTGGACATTTCACTCGTACAAAACCATAGAAATTCCCCCGTTATAGTTAGTTCAGCTAACTATAACTCGCGCCCACGCAATGCACTGCTGATGACGTCACATATTACATCACTCATGACATGGTCAGTGACATCACTGATGACATCACTGATGACATCTCAAATGACATCACTGATGACATCACTGATGACATCATCCAGTGACTGTGTGTTTCTGTAAAGTTTAAATATGTTTAATATATATAGGGAAAGGCGTATTGAAGAATGAGTGGGTGTATAAGTGTCTGAATGGATGATTTAGTACGTGAGTGACTGACTCTACAAGTGAGTGATTAAATGTATCTTACTGAATGCATGGGTTAGTGACTAAACTGTGTGAATGTCTGTATCCGTCTGTCTGTTGGTTTGTAAGCGGCTGCATGGCTTTCTGAATAGCTACATGAGTGTCTACATGGGTTATTGATTGATTGTCTGAGTATCTGTATGGGTGCCTGAGTGTTTGTGTGGGTGGGGTGTGTGTGACTCTGTGCATAGAAGTGTGAGTTGGTGATTCACTGGGTGCATGGTTTCAAGAGTGCATCTGTGATGGACTGTATGGGTGGGTGAGTGTGTGTATGGGTGTGTTAGTGATTGAATGTATATCTCAGTGGTACATGTGTGAGTAACTACATATGTGAAAGGCAGTATATATGTGTGTTGGAGTATATAAATGGCTATAAGTGAGAGTGTGTGATTGTGAGAGTGGCTGTATGGATGAGTGTGTACTTGTATCAGTGATTGTATAAGAGCGTAAGAATGTGCTAGTATTTGTATGAGTAAGTGAGCTGGTGTGTGTATAACTGTATAGGTGAGTAAATGGGTGTGTGATTAAGTTTTTGCATGACTGACTAGGTGTGTGAGTACCTCTATGGATGAGTGGCGGTGTGTGAGTGTTTATATAGGTGTATGAGTGCATATGATAGTCCTGTACTGAGTGACTAAGTATGAGTGACTGTACGGGTGAGTGAGTGGATGTGTGTGTAGACCTAAGAATCAGTGAGTGGGTATGTAGTTTTTGGTGTTGGAGTGTCTATGGTTTTGAGAATGGCAGTCTGTAATTTAGAGTGGGTGTATCAAAAGTTATATTAGGGTGTGAGAAGATGCATGAAATTATCACATGGATGATGTCATCAGTGATGTCATTTGAGATGTCATCAGTGATGTCATCAGTGATGTCACTGACCATGTCATGAGTGATGTAATATGTGACGTCATGAGCAGTGCATTGCGGGCGCGAGT
>CAWUFW010030192.1:0-17685 GCA_963921515.1 Calotriton arnoldi
AACCCTCTGCCCCTGTGCCGTCGGCCTCTAAGGGGGTGGCGATAACTAACCTTGTGAACACGACGACCCGATCGACAACGATGACCCGAGTGACCTCCTAGACGGCGTGGCTGGGCAAAAGAGACCGCCAGGAGGGGCAGGGGAGGCATATAAGCCCTCCCACCCTCCCCGGCGCACAGGAAGGACGTCACGGAGGCGCCCGGCCGAGGGCTCGCAGACCCCTCAGAGCACTAGAGCGGGTGGGTGGTGCCAAGATGGCACTAAAGGGCCGCCCTGCTGAGGTGGCCCCCTGCGGGGGCCGCGGACAGCCACATTTCTAGGCTTTCCAATACCAGCAGTACAGCAACTACTCCTACAGAATTATCAGAGGGAGTTAAAGCCGGCACAGATCAGGTGGAAGCTACTCAAAAATCTGTCTTTACATCTGTCCCCGTCATCAGCAGCAGTGGCCCCCCGTGTCTTCTGTTTTTCCCCCAATAACAACCAGTCCTGTATTATCAACATCACTGCCAACTGCGTCAGATGCCGATTTCATAGTTAGTAGTTTGGAGCAGACAGAAGAGGTGCCGTCACTGCTTCACATTATGCAAGCATTACATGCTCAGAGAATAGAGGCTCAGGCACACTATAAACAGGTCAATGCCAATAGTAGGGAAATCAAACAAGCCTTGGCAGAGGTAACATCAAAGGTTAATTTGCTTTCTTCCGAAGTAACGTATCTCCAGCAGAGAGTAGCTGTGGTGGAAGAATCTAACACTCATACAGTTAATCTAGCGAAGTCTCAGGAATCACAAATGATGTTTTTGCAGTCAAAGGTTGAAGACCTTGAAAATCGACAGAGGCGCCAGAATTTACGTATCTTTGGCATACCAGAAGGAAGGGAAGGCAATGACCCTCGGACTTTTATAGTCAAACTGCTGCAGGAGGCCTTTCCCGATCTCGATGATTGGGACATGGATACACAAGTGCAACGGGCACATAGACTGCCACTGTCGATTTCCCAAGGCAACCGCTCTAAACCCAATTTTGCTAGACCTATTTTTGTGTGTCTGGGCAATTTCCTGCTACGTCAAGCCATTTACTTCAAGGCGCGGCCATCGTCTCCAGTTAGGGTGGAGGCAATGTCTATTTTTGTACGATCCGACCTGTGCAAGGTCACAATGGACAAGCGATGGAAGCTCCGTCAACTAATGGATCCTCTTAAAACTGTATGTCCACAGGTTTTTTTACAAGAACCGGCCCGTCTCAAGGTTATTAAAGACGGCCGACAGCATTTTTTCTTTAATGAGCAGGAGGCGAAACAAGCCCTTTCAAGATGGCAAGCTACTGGCAAGGAATGACTTTAGTTCCCCTTTTTTTTTTTTTTCCTTTCTTTTTAGGAGCACGGCGATAAAAGAGAGGCTGCCCTCTATTCCTTTCCCTTCCCTTTTCTCTTTTTTTCTTCTCTTTTTTCCGACATAGCCTAAAATTCATGACTTGTAATTGATTTCGAAATGGCTATATCTTGTCAGACACGGGATGGGGCGGGGATGTGCTGGGTGTTCGGGCGGATGCGGTCACGGGGGTCGGTGGTGGGGGGGATCGTGAGGGTGTCCTCAGCATGCTGTCAACATGGGACAGCAAAGAAGGGGGCGATTCCTTTTCGTAGGTACTGGGGTTGGGGGTGGGGGTGGGGGGGAAGAGCTAGGGGAGGGGGGGTCGGGGAGAGGGAAGGGTACTTAAAAAGCCACAGTGTATTGAATTTTATATGGGCAGAACATTGGCGGAAGGGAAATGCATCTGAGGTGAGGACGACTAGACTGGGTTCATATTTGCTACTAGATGGCAGAAATTAAATGTATGTGTTGGAATGTAGCCGGACTCAACCAAATTGGTAAGCGACGACTTGTTGCGGAAGAGCTCTGTGGATTTAAGCCGCACATACTTGGGTTGGCGGAAACGCACATTGCATACAAGGATAGAGCCTTGCTCAAACAACTCGGGTATGATGTCATCATTTGCACGTCGCAAACTATTTCTATCCGAGGGGTGGCTCTATTTAAATCAAGGAACTGTAGGGCTGTTATTCTCCGATCAAGTGCCGACCCCAAGGGTAGGTGGGCTATTTCACAATTGTTAATTCATGGGCGTAAGTTTACAATATGTATGGTTTATGGCCCGAACACTGACTGCCCTGATGTCATTTTTCAGCTTAGCTCTGAGCTCCTTGAGTGGTCTGGCGAAAAGATTGTGATGGGTGATTTTAATTGTATTTTGGATAGAAAGATTGACACTCCTAACACTACTGCACGTTCTAGGATGTGTAGAACTAGGGCCGCGATCCTAGAACTTCTTCACTTACACCAGTTGGAGGATTCGTGGAGGAGGCTTTTTCCAAATATACCAGGGTATACTTTCTACTCTGCCCCGCACAAGCACTATTCAAGGATTGACATGATATTCGCCGATAGGGCTATCTTAGAAAACGCATTTGTTATGGTATGTCCAAAAATCACATCTGATCACAATCCGGTTATGTTAACAATGCAGTTGCAGCCTAATGTTCAGGCACTTACTAGGGAATTTACTTTCCCTAGACATCTCCTCAGTAATTCAGAATATCTCGATCTTATAAGAACTGTATTAGAGGATTATATCAACAATAATAGGGGCTCGGCCCCTATTGCAATGGTATAGGATTGTCTAAAAGCTTGTGTAAGAGGCGCAACGCTGCAATACGTCATCAAACAAAATCGCCAGGGTTATACTCAGCTGGAGCAAGAACAAAAGCGTTGTCTAGAACTTGAACGCTTACATGCTACAGCTATTGTTTCAAATGATGGTGCTGAACAATCAATCTATCAGCAGGTTGTTGAGGTCAGAGCTAAGGTTAAGAGAAGGCTCAGGGATAAAATTGCAAACTGTTACTTCAAATATAGAACAAAACAGTACGAATATGGTGAAAGAGTGGGTCGACTGCTGGCCAACCAAATAGCAGACAAAAGGGCCAGATCATGTGTCAAATCAATCAAAGGGGTCGACAGCCTAGTTTATACCAGATCTACAGATATTATTGAACAATTTAGGTTATTCTATGCTAGCCTGTACGGCGATTCCCGCGACTTCGATCAACAAATCGCCTCAGCTTACATACAAGAGTGTGCAATGCCGGTCTTGGATTCTATACACTCTGAGCCTTTGCAAAAGACATCGGAGTTAGGGAGGTCGAGGATGCAATAAAGGCTTTACCTGCTGGCAAGGCAGCTGGGGAGGATAAGATTCCGATAGAATTTTATAAAGCTTTCAAAAGTATTTTAGCCCCAATCTATCTGGAACTCTGTAATTCAATTATGAAAGGTGACGAGGTTCCTTCCTCTTGGAACAGTACGAATATAGTTGTTTTTTCCAAAAAGGGGAAGCCTATAGACGAAATGAGCTCTTATCGGCCAATAGCACTGATCAATGCCGATGCTAAACTTTTTTCTAAAATTCTCGCTACAAGATTGGCTTCTATTATTCACCTAGTAGTCTCTGAACAACAACATGGCTTCGTCCCAGGAAGGGACACGGCGGCGCATATCAATACTGCGATTGCAGCTTTTGACGTTTCAGGACAACTAGGTCAGCAGATGGGGATGCTGATGTTGGACGCCGACAAGGCCTTTGACCGAGTAAGCTGGGGAGCTTTATGGACAACGATGGCTTCTATCGGTCTCGGTCAAAGGTTTATCTCGGCGATACAAAAACTATATAAGACCCCAACAGCGGCAATAAAACTCAATGGCCAATCATCTGCTCATTTTACAATCTACAGGGGTACTCGGCAGGGCTGCCCGTTATCCCCGCTGCTTTTCGCCATTTATATAGAGCCATTTATTAAGCATCTTTTATCCAGCGTCGATATTATCCCGCTTACTCTAAATGGGACTGACATTAAACTAACCGCATACGCGGATGATATTGCCATTTTCTCGTGTCAGCCGGAAAAGGCCCTGACTGCTATAACCGACGAGGCACATCGTTTCGGCTTATTTTCCGGCTACAAATTAAACCTAAATAAAACACAGACTTTATTGAACTTTCAGCCCGAAAACCCCCCAACGGCTTTAGGTGTAACAGAGCATGCAATATATTTAGGAGTCTCTCTCAGCAGTCAAGTCAGTGACATTATTTCATTAAATTATGATCCCTTGTTGAGGAAAGTAGTTGCGAACTTGCGATGTTGGCACCGGCTCCCCTAAGTATTTTAGGGAGATGCAACATCGTTAAAATGAATGTCCTCCCGAAATTTTTTTATTTTTTCCGTACTATTCCCTTAAGGGTGCCCCGGACTCTTTTCAAGCGCCTGGCAGCGCTGTCGGTAGCTTCATTTGGGGATATCGGCGTGCCTGGAGAGCTATACGATTTATTAAACTATCATTTAAACAGGGTGGATTCAAACTCCCAGATTTTAAGCTATACTTCTGGGCTGCGTTTGCTAGGCGAATACAGAGCTTAGTCCAAGGACCGGAAGTTAGCACCAGTCGGACGGCTTACCAGTTGGCTTGTGGACCTGAATCTGGGTATTTACTATATAAAACCGCTGACCCGAATTACTTCAAGAGGGTGCGATTTAAGATAGTAAGGGACATAACTAACATATGGCGCGAAATTACCAAGACACATAAAATTCCTGATTTGCACGTATATACTTTGTTATGGGGGAATCCTCTACTGCCCGGTATATTTCAAGATCATGTCAGTAAAGAATGGCACCGTAAGGGTCTGACATGGCTGGGTCATCTCTATGATGGACAAGGTTTTCGATCTTTCCAGTCCCTGAAAGAAGAATATGGTGTGTTACAAATACATTTTCACAAGTACCTGCAAGTCAGGGACTATTTTATTCGAGGTCAAGGTCTGCTAGAGTTACCTAGCCCTTCCAAGGTTTTGTCTGCTTTTTTTTGTGATACTAGACGAGGTGTCATCAGTAAAACCTATCAGAAACTCATAGGGGGGTCCAGCGACGATGGTATACTGATAGCGGCCAAATCAGGGGTCTCCAACCTTTTCTGTAGTGAGAGCTACTTCTGATCAGTGAAAATCGCAGTGAGCTACTAAAGGCCAAGCAACATGCGCATTTTTCTGAGACACCCCCCACACCCAACTTCATTGACTTTAAGCCTAATTATTGGTGTTCATCAGGGAAGACAAGGAAACACTTCCAACATAGGATCACAAACCAAAAAAAACATGTCCAACCACCCACCCTACACATGCCATAGCTTGCTGACCATGTAGGTAAGTGCTTCAGTGCCACACATTGGATTAGTAAGCGCCAGAATAGATAAAATGCTGCAACAGAAGGCCTCCCCTTTCTTCATTATCAAATAAAGTAAAGTAAACAAAGGGAGAAAAGTTATGTTACAAATGAATACATATGATTTTCTTTCATGCTTGGGTATTTGCAGGCTATTAAAACAGCAACAAATGACCGGTATTTGGAAAGGTGGCAACCCTAGTTTCACTATAAAGCACTTCACTCAGTTCTATAACACATGCTTCAACTCTGCAAAGTCCAGAAAATGCATAGTCATAGTTCTTCACTCTGTTCAGCAATATACCGTCTGCTAAGCCTTGCACTCTCTGCCCAGTCTTCTACTTCCAGTAATCCAACTCCAATCTCTTGGCAGCCTTTTATTTCATCAAAACCCTAATTTATAGTCTATTTTACAAGGGCTTACTTTGCAGTCTAGTTTTCATTTAACTCAATTATGTTCTCACACTTCATGCTACACTGCACAGATTTCAGATGCCAGTATTTTCTGCATCCTACACTAAGCACATCTCCATTTTCTCAGTATCCATTCACTAACAGTACAGCTGCCCTCTGTGCACAATTGCTACATTCCCCAAAGGCACACAGGTGTCAACCTCTACAAAAAAGGTTTTGAATGTGAGTGCATCAATCTGTCTGTGTACAATCCCAGCCATGGTGCTGCACCTGCTCAAAATGTTGAGGGTTGCCAGTGCATATTTGAATTTATTTTACTTTTCTTCAAACCATTCTGCTTTACCTGTTAATTTTTGGGTTCTCCCACCTCTAACAAAATGTCTGATGGGTCTCCTACAACTACATAAACTCATTCTAGAGCCGGTGCCTTACTGCAAAAGTAGGGGATTGGAAAGTAAAAATGTATTTTCCCTTCTGACATTCTCCCTTTCTGTGGCATGAATTCTGCAATTTTGCAGTCTGGGCTTTAAAAAGCAGAGAAAAACAAGGCAAAAACCTATCAAAGGGACTTAGTCTTTGTCTGGTGGCAATGCCCAGTTTCTGCCTGTTGACACATGTTGGGTAGCAGAAGGGAAATATGCAAAGGAAGACTCACAGAGCAACTTCATGTTTCAAAAAAATGTACATTCAGTAATGTTGACAATGCGAGTAAATTTTTTCGACATACTGTCATAGTTGGCCCCAGTCTGACCTTAATTTTCAAATTGCACCTCAATTAAATGACAAAAATGAGGCTCACTGCATGTGAGGCCCTTTTATTTCAACATCGACTGCCACCGCACTTTACTATTGAAGAAAGATGTAAAGCGCGGTGGCAGCTGACGTTAAAATCCAAGATCCTTGCATGCTCTGAGCAGCTTTTACTGTCTACTTCAGGCAAATATATAGCGCAGTTTAGTAATCAGTGAAAGCCTTTCACTGATTACTACACCACGCTATATATTTCTTTTGCATGACAGTCAGAGGTTCAGTACAGGCAAGGATTTTTACGTTGTCTGCCACCATGCTTTACTATTGAAGGCAGGCAGATGTAAAGCGCGGTAGCTGCCCAGTGCATGCAAGGACTTTTAATTTGAACGTCGGCTGCCACTGCGCTTTATTACTTAAGGCAGATGTAAATCGCGGTTGCAGCCCATGTTAAAATCTAAGGTCCTTGCATGCACTGAGCCGCTTTCACTGACTACTACGTGAAGGCAAATGAAAGCGTGGTGAAGTCAGTGAAAGCAGATTAGTGCAGACAAGGACCTTGCATTTTAGCATCGGCTGCCACAGCGGTAGCAGCTCAGTGCCTGCAAGGACCTTTGATTTTAACGTCGCCTGTCACTGCACTTTATTTCTGAATGCAGATCTAAAGTGCGGTGGCAGCCGACGTTCAAACCAAAGGGCCTTGCATGCATGGAGTCACTATGCTGCTGCTCGGCCTGGGGCCCTCTTACCTCGCAGCTACTCCGGGAGGATCAAATGCGAAATACGAAGCACGATGCCAGCCTGGAAAAGAGAGGTGGTGTGTGACTTCAGGAAGAACGTCACGTTCTTCAGCCCGCCCCGCCCCAGCTAAGCTCACTTTAGCCAATCTGAGCAGCTGGTTTGGGTGAGGGCGGGCAAAGGTTGATAGCCCTAAAAGAGAATGAAGGAATACAAAACAAAAAGCAAAATCACATCTTAATAATTAGATAGGAGGTGCGAGCTACTCCCAAAGGGTTGGCGAGCTATCGGTAGCTTCGCGATCGCCTGGTTGGAGACCCCTGGGCAAAACTAAGTTGGATTCTTAACTGTTACATTACTAAAGAAGAGCTGTGCGAATCTCTAGAAACAATTGATTCAGCGGTAACATCAATTTGAAGCTCCAGCAAACTAGGCTAAATTTTATGCTTTACTATACTCCGGAGCGAATTTCCAAATGGTGTACCAGTTCAACTAATAGTAAATCATACTGTCCAAAATGTCAAGAATTTGCCACAGATCTTCGCCATATGTTTTTTACATGTCCTAAACTCAAAGAATTTTGGTCGGATATTACTCTCGGTCTTGCAGTCTGGGCCGGGTACGATAATGCAGTTTCAGAGAAAGAGTTGGCGCTAGGAATATTTTCTGAGTTAGGCTGTCTTACTAAGTCTTTTGCTTCCATCATATCGGCCTGTGCCCACTTATGTATAGCTTGTTCTTGGATCCAGACTAGGAGTCCAAGCATTAATGAATTTTGGGCCTTATTAAGAGACATTTACGAAACGGAGTTGGCACTAGCTAAAGCCAGAGGCCCTCGATCTCGGCTTAAATTTAACAGAATATGGTCTTGTTTGCAATGGGATTGAGTCTGCAAAGTATTTTTCCATTTCCAAAATTATAATGCCGTTATGTCGTTGTCGTTCTCTTCTTCTTCTTTCTTTTCCACCTATACGCTTTCGTGTTCTCTGTTCTGCCTATGACTATGATTAACATTGGTTTATTGTTTGAGAAACTGTATCTCTATGTAACTTATTTCTGTTTGTGGCTACAAAATAAAAAATACCATATTAAAAAAAAGAAAAAAAAAACTCCTATTACCAGTTTGTGGGGATTAACATGCACATTTTGGTGTTTAATGCACCAAAATCCGCATGGGACAGTAAATACCATACAATTTTCCCTGTTACAGTTTGGCAGGTTTGACCTGCGGAAATTTAACGACGGTTGACTTATTTAACGCATCCGATAATTAACAAATGCAGTAAATAAAACAAAGCTCGTAATTCCCACCCGTGCGTAAAGAGGGGTGTGCGGAATTAATCGACCCACTCGTAATCAGGCCATAGAGTCTGTTTCTGTGTAGTGCTCCCTATGATTTGATATGGTTTGGACTTAGATGGTGCTGTGTGGTAAGGTGTAGTGCAGTGTAGCATATTATGGGCTTGAGTTTATGAGTGTGTTGCGATATGGTGCTGGAGGTGTGATATGACACTTGGAATCAGTTAGTGATTTGATGTGGGAGATGTGATGTGCTGTTTTATGGTGAGGTGAAGTGTGGTGTACTGCAGTGTGGTATGGGGTAGTGTTGGGTGGTGTGGAAGGCTGGTGTGGGATGGGATAATGTATTATGAAGTAGAGCAGTGTGTTGGGCGTTAACGGTTATGTTTTGGTGTGGTATTGATATAAATTGTTAGTTGAGCTATGTTGTGATGACACGTGGTATGCTGTGATGCAGTGTGGTATGATGTGGTATTGAGAGCTTATACCAGATAGTGAGATGTCGAATTGTACAGTACGATGTGATTGTGTGTGCTAAGGTACAGTCTTGTATATATGTTCTGAATGTCGGAATGGCCCTTGTCTGTTGGCATTAGGATGCTGAGTGTGTTGGTATGAGGTGGGTGGGGAGGGAATGGGTGAGATTTGGAGGTTGTAGAAGTCATACCCGCATCATGACTGAGGAGAGGACTAAGAATCAGTGGGTGGGCTGAGTGGATGGGCCCAGAACAAATTGTAAAGGAATTTCAATGGAGAAAAGCAGCTAACAACTCCAGTGCCTCAAGACCTTCACAAGTGATTTGCGATGCTTTATAAATCCTTGACTGATTGATTTTTGTGGTCATGGGGAAGAAAGAGTTTGAAGCCTTTAGTAGCCGTGAAGAGACTCATGGGGTACTTTTGAAAGAGTGGGTTCCTGAAACTCCCTCATGATAGAGGTGGGGGGTGCTCTGGTAGGATTTGATCATGCTGAACGCTCGGCATGGGGTCCTTAGTACGACTCCATTCAAACTTCAACTCTATGAAGTGACGCGACGCGGCTTCCAGATTCCGGCACCGGCAGCGTGATCAAGCTCGGGTCCAAATGGAGGCGTACTAAGGACTCCTTGGCGAACTGACAGCGTTCGTTTTTTGTGTCCGGGACAGCGTAAAGAAAACATGTTACTTTTGAATTTACGGCGCTCACTTTAATTTCCAACGAGCTTTACGATATGTTCTTACAAACTTCCACTGATTGAATTTCGGAGTATAAAGTTTTTTGGACATCAAGATAGCTATATGTGACGGACAGTGATACTTGGACTATATATTTGTCGAGCTGCCTTGAAAAAGTCTTGTGAATAAGACGAAACACGTGTCGGCTGATTGTTGTGAAGGCTGATTGTTGTGAAAAAAGGAATAAAAACGACAGTGGAAACTTACTACTTATCTGGACTTCCATACTTATTTCTGTTAAGAGAAGAGAGAATCTCAACTTTGTAATCTGGCCTGCAATTGGAATTTGTGAACCAATCAGAACTATCTTTGTACTGTCAGTAAAATTTAGTTTGATGATTTAATGGTCTATGAATATACCTAAGAGAGTTCTGTAACAAGGTTCTAGTAGTTCATAGAAGAGTCACGGTTGGGAGTGCAGCTCAAATCAGAAGGCCCTGCCAGTGTGGCCAGTGTCTTAACAAAGCCCCCCGCAGCCCCTGCAGTGCGGTGGGTAGGGTGAGCTTCAGGGGGCTCCCTCAGCACAGTACCTTGGCCTGAGAGATCCTAAGTGAGTCCGGAGTGGAGTCCTTCCATGTACTTTGCAGATGGGTCCCCTCAAGTTTTGTTACGCCACTGAGTGTAGCTTACTTATTTGTTGAACAATTGATTTATGGAAGGTGATTAGGGTAACAGCAACATCCGCACCTATCAGATTTCAGATTTTGACGTGGACTATATTACAACAATTGCACAGCACCGTCATGAAATGTCCATAGTTACTTTACAAAAAGATTCAACTCCAATTATATTAAGTAAAGACCCATAAGTCTGTGTGTTCAATTACTGTACCACCTTTGGTTTGTCCTTGATAATACATTCAGTAGTTTTAAAAGTGCTTGTAGCCTGTAGCCATCATGTTTCGTTCATCAAATACTTCTTATTTGTATATTCATAAAGAGTTTGTGTATCACTGGCCCATGATTATCGTCACTTCAGTGCACAACACGTGATGTACTAGTATCACTACACTGCAAGGACTTACAACATTAAGGAGACAGAGGTTCACTGTGAACTCATTAACAAAACATTTATCAAGTAATTAGATGCATTAGTAGTACAAAATGTAATCAATACTGAAAAGTAAAAAAGCCATTTCCTACACATTCTATTCAGAGAAATAAGGCAGTTTAGTATTCATTAATATATTTCATATAATGATCAAGAGATAATGATGCTGTGCAACAAAGGTGAAAGAAAGGTAAAAGCGTGGAAACAAAAATATAATGAACTCAGGATTCAAAGGTGTACATAGAAAAAAATGGTCCTTGTGTCCAACTGTATAAGCGTTTCGTCCTCTTATGTATTTCGAAGACCATCATCAGGACATGCTAACTTAAGAGATCTTCGGGCTAGCAGAGTGAAAAAAGAAATTGAATAGTATGAATAGGCATAAAATGCCAACAATATCTGTCAGAAATGGAGAGAAACCTACAAAAAGCCAAATGATCCTAGGGAAAATTGTTCCAGCGGCTTCACTAAGGTAAACTCAATGCGCTACCCATAGAACATACCGGTGTCCAGAACTCTTCAGTGCCACTGTTTGCACTGAGAGCCCACACTTAATCTTACACATCCAGTTTGACTCCTGCTCTCTGACCCAGGTGTGTGAGATCTGTCAGCCGGTACAGGAGCTCTGTAAAGCTATTGCACATTCCGCACCTATCGAGTAACCCCCTCCGGGGTGCGGGATGACTGCTTCCTTTCCTGTCAAGCACGGATTAAGTATTAGCACAAAATGTACGTGTGTACTGCACAAGGCGAGGCACTGCCAGCAGTGAGGACACCACAAGTCAGGACGAGTCAGATCTGATGAATGACACAGCACCTCTTCTCTACGCAGGCACCCACGCCCCTCCTTGTATCCCAGGTCAGCAGTAGCCTAAGGCTAAGAGGCGCGTGGCACTGTGACCAATCCTATTTGGGAAAACTTACTCAGTGCACAAGAGACTTGTGATTGGTAGATTCTCAGAAGTATATACTTAGATTTGACAACCTTTGATTATCGTGACAGGGAATATTTAATAAGACACAGCCTGTGATAGCATTATGCTGACAGCATGGATTCAAGCCATGTAGCTGGCCTACGACAACACATACCCGTCAAGCTTTATTCAGTGGCGTAACGAAACTTGAGGGGCCTCCTGCAAAGTACATGGAGGGGCCCCCCACGCTCAGGACCCATTAAGGAGCTCTCAGGCCTGCCTGTTGCACAGTGCCGGACAGTAGCCGCCAGGTGTCTCGATAGAGTGGCAGGGCGGGGGAGGGGCAGACGGATGACAAGACAAATAAAGAAAAACAAAAGACCATTTACCTACTGCATTGCTGCATCGTGCTCCTCTCCACTGCAGGCACAGGCTCCCATAGTCCACTGTGGCCAATCCTGACACTGCTTTCATGCTGCTGGCAGCATGAGAGCAGCATCAGGATTGGCCTGAGTGTCCTCGATTTGCGGTTCCAGTTAGACTGGGAGCCTGTGCCTGCTCTCTCCAACCCAGCAACGCAGGTCAGGTTGGAGAGAGCTTCGGTGCGCATGACGGTACGGCCGTCCTGAGATGGCCGGCCAAACCATCATGCACACTGCTAACAGTGACTATGAATGAATGAATTTTATTTATGCACAGTTACTTAAAACCATTTGCAATGTACCAGCATGTTTTTAAAAAAAGTGGAGAATTGATAAAAAGACCATCACAATTTTTTTTAAAAGAAATTTCATATACAATTATAACCAATCTCATTGCTTAAAAGATGCCATAGGAAAATTGTAAAAGCTAAGTAGTAAAAACTGAATAGTAAATATTATAGAATACATTGGACTGCCCTCATTGAATCTATTTTCTTAGATTGCGAGGGATTTACTCTTTTATCAGTCTGAGTCGAGCTTCCTCCATATATCTTCCAAATCGGGCCAGTTCAGTCGGTAGGGTGCATGCGAACAGCGCCGCAACACCTTCTGTTGCTGTCCGAGCTCCTTTACTTAACCATATTGGCTTTAGTAGTTTCCGGCGGAGTTGTATCAGGCCTGGGCAGCAACAGATCAAGTGGGTTAATGATTCCGTTTTATAGTCACAGATTCTGCAGCTGACTTTTGGTCGAGAGCTTTCCACCCCGGATTCAGTTCTTTTATTGGAAGGGGAACTAATCTGCCCCACTGGATGTTTTTAGGGCCTTTCTTCCCAGTGCTTGATATAAGTAGGGCTGGACTTTGTGCTCCGTGTATGTGCCAGCCATCCCAGGAGGGCCTCTACCACTCTCAAAGTAAGCCCGATCTGTCTCTCTTGTTAGTAGGTAGCATTGTTTGTTAATTGCCTTTCTGATGGCTGGATAGGAAACAACATCTTGGACCCAGTTCTGTGTTGCCAGGCTTAGGGTTTCTACTGCCTCATGCATGTATGCCTGCCATGGGTTTGCTGCACCACCATAGATGGCTTTTAGCATGCTTTTCAGGCTCCCTTCTGGGGCTTTGAGTACTTGGTAGTAGTATTTAGCGTGAGCTCCTAGGCATTCTTTACTCTGCTGCACCAGGCCGAACTCCAAACGAATCCAGCTATTGCGGGTATAATTTGGTAATTTAAATATAAGTTTGTACGCCCGACATTGCGCTTTTTCCATCATAATGTGCATTTTTCCCGGGAAGGCCTGCTGAGCGTAGCCTGCAACCGCCCTTATTTTGGCCTGTAACACCTTTCTAATTGGGATAGTCGTAGGGCTTTGCATCTTCTCATGCAGTTTGCATAATGCGAAGATTGTGGACTCTACTTTCGATTTCATTTTGCTCACATGCAAGCGCGCTTTACCCGAGTCACATAACCAGCATCCAAGGTAGTTATATGATTTTGATACAGTGATTGGCACTTCACCTACATGCAAAACACACAAGATGATGGACGGAATGCTGCACATTGGCAAACATTCACCCCCAGTCACAGATCTGGGTTTAATCCATCGTTATTTTGCTTCACCACGCCACCCCAGTTCAGACATAGCCATATGCAAATCAGTCTTGACCCTGTGCCTCATGGGAACAGTCCAGACCGAACTGCCAAGCCATGTCTTCCCTGGACCGGAATCAAGCATCCTAGGACCGGTTTCAGGCTATCAGCCTTCATCAGCCTGGATAGCTTGACTCCAGTGGCGTAGTGAGCACGGGACCCACGTCTGGGCATACCCTTCCCACTTAGGGCGAAATGCAAAACACACAAGATGATGGACGGAATGCTGCAGATTGGCAAACATTCACCCCCAGTCACAGATCTGGGTTTAATCCATCGTTATTTTGCTTCACCACGCCACCCCAGTTCAGACATCGCCATATGCAAATCAGTCTTGACCCTGTGCCTCATGGGAACAGTCCAGACCGAACTGCCAAGCCATGTCTTCCCTGGACCGGAATCAAGCATCCTAGGACCGGTTTCAGGCTATCAGCCTTCATCAGCCAGGATAGCTTGACTCCAGTGGCGTAGTGAGCACGGGACCCACGTCTGGGCATAACCTTCCCACTTAGGGCGAAATGCAAAACACACAAGATGATGGACGGAATGCTGCACATTGGCAAACATTCACCCCCAGTCACAGATCTGGGTTTAATCCATCGTTATTTTGCTTCACCACGCCACCCCAGTTCAGACATAGCCATATGCAAATCAGTCTTGACCCTGTGCTTCATGGGAACAGTCCAGACCGAACTGCCAAGCCATGTCTTCCCTGGACCGGAATCAAGCATCCTAGGACCGGTTTCAGGCTATCAGCCTTCATCAGCCAGGATAGCTTGACTCCAGTGGCGTAGTGAGCACGGGACCCACGTCTGGGCATACCCTTCCCACTTAGGGCGAAATGCAAAACACACAAGATGATGGACGGAATGCTGCACATTGGCAAACATTCACCCCCAGTCACAGATCTGGGTTTAATCCATCGTTATTTTGCTTCACCACGCCACTCCCAGTTCAGACATAGCCATATGCAAATCAGTCTTGACCCTGTGCCTCATGGGAACAGTCCAGACCGAACTGCCAAGCCATGTCTTCCCTGGACCGGAATCAAACATCCTAGGACCGGTTTCAGGCTATCAGCCTTCATCAGCCAGGATAGCTTGACTCCAGTGGCGTAGTGAGCACGGGACCCACGTCTGGGCATACCCTTCCCACTTAGGGCGAAATGCAAAACACACAAGATGATGGACGGAATGCTGCACATTGGCAAACATTCACCCCCAGTCACAGATCTGGGTTTAATCCATCGTTATTTTGCTTCACCACGCCACCCCAGTTCAGACATAGCCATATGCAAATCAGTCTTGACCCTGTGCCTCATGGGAACAGTCCAGACCGAACTGCCAAGCCATGTCTTCCTGGACCGGAATCAAGCATCCTAGGACCGGTTTCAGGCTATTAGCCTTCATCAGCCAGGATAGCTTGACTCCAGTGGCGTAGTGAGCACGGGACCCACGTCTGGGCATACCCTTCCCACTTAGGGCGAAATGCAAAACACACAAGATGATGGACGGAATACTGCACATTGGCAAACATTCACCCCCAGTCACAGATCTGGGTTTAATCCATCGTAATTTTGCTTCACCACGCCACCCTAGTTCAGACATAGCCATATGCAAATCAGTCTTGACCCTGTGCCTTATGGGAACAGTCCAGACCGAACTGCCAAGCCATGTCTTCCCTGGACCGGAATCAAGCATCCTAGGACCGGTTTCAGGCTATCAGCCTTCATCAGCCAGGATAGCTTGACTCCAGTGGCGTAGTGAGCACGGGACCCACGTCTGGGCATACCCTTCCCACTTAGGGCGAAATGCAAAACACACAAGATGATGGACGGAATGCTGCACATTGGCAAACATTCACCCCCAGTCACAGATCTGGGTTTAATCCATCGTTATTTTGCTTCACCACGCCACCCCAGTTCAGACATAGCCATATGCAAATCAGTCTTGACCCTGTGCCTCATGGGAACAGTCCAGACCGAACTGCCAAGCCATGTCTTCCCTGGACCGGAATCAAGCATCCTACGACCGGTTTCAGGCTATCAGCCTTCATCAGCCAGGATAGCTTGACTCCAGTGGCGTAGTGAGCACGGGACCCACGTCTGGGCATACCCTTCCCACTTAGGGCGAAATGCAAAACACACAAGATGATGGACGGAATGCTGCACATTGGCAAACATTCACCCCCAGTCACAGATCTGGGTTTAATCCATCGTTATTTTGCTTAACCACGCCACCCCAGTTCAGACATAGCCATATGCAAATCAGTCTTGACCCTGTGCCTCATGGGAACAGTCCAGACCGAACTGCCAAGCCATGTCTTCCCTGGACCGGAATCAAGCATCCTAGGACCGGTTCCAGGCTATCAGCCTTCATCAGCCAGGATAGCTTGACTCCAGTGGCGTAGTGAGCACGGGACCCACGTCTGGGCATACCCTTCCCACTTAGGGCGAAATGCAAAACACACAAGATGATGGACGGAATGCTGCACATTGGCAAACATTCACCCCCAGTCACAGATCTGGGTTTAATCCATCGTTATTTTGCTTCACCACGCCACCCCAGTTCAGACATAGCCATATGCAAATCAGTCTTGACCCTGTGCCTCATGGGAACAGTCCAGACCGAACTGCCAAGCCATGTCTTCCTGGACCGGAATCAAGCATCCTAGGACCGGTTTCAGGCTATCAGCCTTCATCAGCTAGGATAGCTTGACTCCAGTGGCGTAGTGAGCACGGGACCCACGTCTGGGCATACCCTTCCCACTTAGGGCGAAATGCAAAACACACAAGATGATGGACGGAATGCTGCAGATTGGCAAACATTCACCCCCAGTCACAGATCTGGGTTTAATCCATCGTTATTTTGCTTCACCACGCCACCCCAGTTCAGACATAGCCATATGCAAATCAGTCTTGACCCTGTGCCTCATGGGAACAGTCCAGACCAAACTGCCAAGCCATGTCTTCCCTGGACCGGAATCAAGCATCCTAGGACCGGTTTCAGGCTATCAGCCTTCATCAGCCAGGATAGCTTGACTCCAGTGGCGTAGTGAGCACGGGACCCACGTCTGGGCATACCCTTCCCACTTAGGGCGAAATGCAAAACACACAAGATGATGGACGGAATGCTGCACATTGGCAAACATTCACCCCCAGTCACAGATCTGGGTTTAATCCATCGTTATTTTGCTTCACCACGCCACCCCAGTTCAGACATAGCCATATGCAAATCAGTCTTGACCCTGTGCCTCATGGGAACAGTCCAGACCGAACTGCCAAGCCATGTCTTCCCTGGACCGGAATCAAGCATCCTAGGACCGGTTTCAGGCTATCAGCCTTCATCAGCCAGGATAGCTTGACTCCAGTGGCGTAGTGAGCACGGGACCCACGTCTGGGCATACCCTTCCCACTTAGAGCGAAATGCAAAACACACAAGATGATGGACGGAATGCTGCACATTGGCAAACATTCACCCCCAGTCACAGATCTGGGTTTAATCCATCGTTATTTTGCTTCACCACGCCACTCCCAGTTCAGACATAGCCATATGCAAATCAGTCTTGACCCTGTGCCTCATGGGAACAGTCCAGACTGAACTGCCAAGCCATGTCTTCCCTGGACCGGAATCAAGCATCCTAGGACCGGTTTCAGGCTATCAGCCTTCATCAGCCAGGATAGCTTGACTCCAGTGGCGTAGTGAGCACGGGACCCACGTCTGGGCATACCCTTCCCACTTAGGGCGAAATGCAAAACACACAAGATGATGGACGGAATGCTGCACATTGGCAAACATTCACCCCCAGTCACAGATCTGGGTTTAATCCATCGTTATTTTGCTTCACCACGCCACCCCAGTTCAGACATAGCCATATGCAAATCAGTCTTGACCCTGTGCCTCATGGGAACAGTCCAGACCGAACTGCCAAGCCATGTCTTCCCTAACAATACATCTGTGT
>CAWUFW010030193.1:0-17682 GCA_963921515.1 Calotriton arnoldi
AGGCTCCTGGGTGGGGCGCTGCATTGCAAATTGCCCGTTTGTCCAGGAGTTCCTGGATCTCCTGCCCTATCAAAACCGCTTCCCTGCCGGAAAACCTGATTAGTGTCGGGGGAGAGGCCTGGGCGGGAGAACCGAAAAACTCTATGTGAAAACCTTGTACGGTTTGGAGCACCCAAGCGTCGGACGTAAGGGCCCGCCAATTGTCGATAAAGTGGGCCAGCCTGCCCCCAAGCAATGACATGAGATGATAACTGAACTCACCGTGAGTAGGGGGAGCACCTCCACCTCGTGCTCCGTTTCGCTGGCCTCTGTGGCGGGAACGACCTCAGGTGGGGTAGAATCCACCGAAGCACGAGGAGTCCTGGTATTGACCACTCTGCGACTGCTGTCATCTACCGGAGGCTGCTTGGGAGAAATGGCCAGCTGAGCGCTCCCTGCCACGACCGGCGCAGCAGAAAACCCGCACGTTAAAAATGCGCTTGACGGTGGACTGAGCTTTGTTCAGGGAATTGAACGCAGAGACAAATTTGCTCAATTCCTTAACAAACGGGTCACCGAACAGGCCGCCCTGAGCCACCTGACCCACCTCCGAGGTGGCCAGCTTGCCAAGTTTCGGTTCCAGCTTGATGAGAAGGGACCTGCGCCTCTCCGTAGAGATGGCGCAGTTCGCGTTCCCAAGAAAAATAATCTCCCTTTGGGCCCAGCTAGATAAGACTTCAGGAGGAATTAGGGCTCCTGACACCTTGGCGTCTTCGGCCATGTCAAAAATCTTGACTAATGGTCCTGTGATGTCCAGTAACTTGTCCTGGCATGCGCGCCAGGACCTGTCAATGCCCTTCTTCGGGTCTTTGATATATTTGGTGAGGAAGGTTGCCATTTTAGCGTCTATCTCAGACGTTACGGCTACCTTGCCCTCAAGGGACGGGCGAGGGCATTCCGCCCTAAGGCGGAAGCAGACCTCCTGGTCTAGGGGTTTCTGTAAACGACTCACCACATATTTGGCCACCTTTTCACAGGGCACCCACTCCGAGGAGCGGGGGTGCAACAAGTCCTCCGGATCTAGGAGGTCAGACTGGGAGCCGCTCCGAGGAGCCGGGGCCTGCCCTGGGAGTCCTCAGAAGGATGCGGAGAAGCCACATGCCCCAGGATTTCTGCAGGTGGAGGATCTGAAGGATATGGGCCCGATGGCATAGGTGAAGCCTTGGTGTCCAAAAATGCCTGCTTCAACCTATCAAGCGCGTCCAAATCCACCCCATCGGAATGGGGGCATTTGCGCGGTTTCTCAGGAGGGGTAGCGGGGCTCAACTCTGGAGGTTTGGGGCCCGAAGGTCCAAGAATCTCTTCCCTCGCGGGGAGGGGTTGAAGGCACCTCTGCGCCAGGTCAATTAACCTCTTCACCAAAGGAGCCACCGCCTCTGAGACCGCCCTGACGATGGAGGCATCAACCGCGTCGCAGAAGTCGTCTGTGAGCGGGAAATATTGGCTTTCCTCTTCCTCCTCGTAATAATCGTCAAACTCCTCCATGTCCCTAAAACAGGAGAATCTGAGGTAGGTGTCAGGTGAGTAGGGTAAGTATCCAGGTGGCCACCCACCAGGTGAGAGGGCTTATCAGAACTGGGACAGACAGTAAAATAGGGGGCAAACTAACCCCAGACAGGCGGGATTTCAAGGGGGGCCAGACCAAGTATATAGGTCTCCTCTATTAGGCCCAACACTTGGAGCAGCACCCAAAAACGCCCTTATTGTTCACACGGGCACAAAAGAATTAACCTGGGAGGTCTGTGCTGCTCGGCACAGAAAACAAACTAGTCTTACCCCCAAGGGGGTGTTCACTCTCCAGGTATTGCCAGGAAATCAGGCGGGATAGCACAGACGCGGGCGATGGCGCTCGGCGATGGCTTCAACTGACGCGACCTCCGCCCGCGTCCCGCTGAGGAGAAACTATGCCTGAGGGATAAAATGGAGGTGCGCCCTCTGACAGTCGGCGGACCGCCGCGCACTCCCGCCGGTAATTGTGCAGCACTAGGAGCGAACAAAGCGTTCCCGCGGCCGTGTCTTAGGAGCGGAAGCTCCAACAACCTGTACAAAGTAGACAGGCAATAAATTAAACCTGTACACAGCACGCGGAGCGGCGGCTACGAACGCGTACTGATAAATCAAGGAAAAACACACCAATTACATAACATACCAGCCGAATAATACTGAGCAACCACGTGGAAAAAGGAGCGGAGGCTCCTATGACAAACTACACACGTAGATCAAACTAACCAGAGCCACCCAGCATAAACTAAAACTGAGGGAAGTGGAACTTATCTGAAGGAGGCTGCTAGCAGCGAAGAAAGAGGACGTCCAGCAGGGATCATGGTCTATTATTGTCCCAGGTGACGCCTGATTGGCTGATGAACTGTATTACAAACTTGATGGTTTTGTTTTATAGTCTTCATGGGAAATGAAGTCCTATTACTGTTTATTGTTGTTGTTTAAGGCTGCTGGCAAAATAAAGTAGAAAGAAAAAGCCTAATCCTCACCTCCGGGTCCTGACATAGAATTAAAATCTATGTACTATAGCAAGTAGACCCAACAATGTACATTCTATTAATGTTGTATTGGCTTTCCTCAGGTTCATATATATTGTCAAGGATTGATTGAGAGGATTGATTGCCTTAGCTTGCTTGTGGACTTGTGGAATGCATTTGTTTATTCACTGTACCCAAATAGCAATTTGGTAACATGTTACAGAGTCTCACCGAACTGCTAATAAATACAGATTTGGTATTTGGAAGGGGTGTTTTAAAGGCATCCCTTCCAGCTACTGAATCTTTAAGCTATGTTATAATGTTTTGCAACCAAAACCTGGTTGCAAAACATTAATATTTTACCACCTCCTCAGCGGTGGTAAGCCATTTGTGAATGTTCACAAAAACATGTTTTATGAGCAGGCAGTGGTCTGTGAGAGGTCCTTTGAGAGTCCTATTTAACCTCTCCACAATGCCATTGGATTCTGGATGGTATAAAGAGCAGCCTTGCTATGTTTTGCTCCCAATTTCAAAAGAAATTCCTTGAACTCGTTTGAGCAAAACTGCACCCCATTGTCTGTTAATATGTTTTTAGGGATTACTTCTGTTCTGAATAAGTTCTCCAAAAAACGAATAACAGCTCCTGTTGTTGGTTCTACCACACATACAACTCCAGGCCAATTAGAGACTAAATCCACCACTACCAATAAATAAGGAGTTGCTCTTTCTCCTTTTAATGGCCAACTAAATCCAGGGCAATATCCTGCCAAGGCCCACTAAGAAGTTCTCTATGTACCATCAGTACACTCCTTAATTTACAAAATGTTATCACTTTCCTTGTACTCACGTATTCATGCATCATCCTTTCTAGGTCGAGACCCAAGCCTGGCCACCAAAGAGCAGCTCTAGTTCTCTCTTTTGGCTTGACGATGCCTAAATGTCTTTTATGATAGCCACAATTCCGTCCTTTACACTGTTGGGAATTACTAATCGGTCTCCTCTAAATACTAACTCATCATGAAATGATAATTGCCCCCTAACCATCCAAAATGCCCGGATACTCTCATTAAACAAATGTATTACTGGCCAACCATTCAAAATTAATAGAATGATATTTTTAAGTACATCATCAAGCTTCACCTCTGATTTCCACGACTCTTCAGATATCGTCCCTTCTGTCACCACACACACATTGTCATCTGACCATTCAATCTCATCAGCCACTTACTCTGTTCCATTCACGGAGACCAAACGTGAAGGACAATACACAGTATTATTCTGAACTCCCAGAGTATAATTAACAGTGAATGAGAACCTTTGCAATTCAACTACCCGATTGCAAATTCTTGCTGAAACATTGTCTACTCCTTTCTTCATGAGTATCTCACTTAAGGGCTTAAGATTAGTCTCCTCTGAAAAGTTCTTTCTCATACTTTTTTTTAACATTTCTTGATTGCCCAGCAATCTGCTAAAGCCTCTGTTTCAATTAGAGAATGATTATAATCTGAGGGACGCATTTATCAATATTTCATGCAACGCAGCAAGTCACCTTGCAGCACTGCGTGAAAGGGAAAGGGCAGGAATGTGGCTTATTTAACAAAATATGGTGCATTCCTGTCCTTTTCTTGTGCTGGCGCCCTTTTGGCTGCCTAGTGCCAATGCAGGCACCCTTGCGCCGTGGTTCAAGGCTGCCTGCATTGCAAACAGAAATGTTTTTGTGCAGGAAGGTGCACCTTCCTGCCCAAAATAATGCGCTGAGGCATTTTCCTCTTTCTATGTGTCTACCAGTAAAAAGTTCTTCCTCATAAAAAATGTTTACATTTCTTGATAGCCCAGTAAACTGCCTAAGCCTCTGTTTTAATTAGAGAATGATTATACTCTGCGGGGCACATTTATATCTGGAAAACAGAAGCTGGCGACACCAGGCCAAAAGGCATTTCAAATGCGAATGCTCCCATGGGAGTTATGAATGGTGTTAAGACCTGTGATGAGGGTTTAAACAAATTTGATGGTAGGCAGATGTGAGATCAAGTACAGTGAAATACCTTGCACTCGCCAAAGTAGACATCATTTCTGAAATATTAGGTAGGGGGTACTTGTCAGCTATTATTTTCTGGTTCAAACCTCTAAGATCAAAACATAAACAAATAGCTCCTGTAGATTACAAGCAACCACAATTGGCACCAACTATTCGGTGTCCTCAACTGGTGCAATAGCCCCAGATGTTTCCTATCTGACTAATTCCTTGGGGACATGTTCTTGCACACTCAAAGGAATTTTCCTTTCCTAAGATGCAAAAGAAATTGCCCCTGGCATAAGGTTTTTGCGGTGGATGTATTTTTTAACACAACCTAATTTATCTGCAAATATTTCAGGGAAATATTCGCAAAATTCATACAAGTCTCCTTGACCTGCCTTACCATGGCTTGTGAATTTTCAATGGGATCAAGATAGACACCCAGCTCTTTCTGATGTGGCCAACCCAATGAATTGTTCCCTTTTATAGCCACATAAATATTTCAAGGAATGATACACCCACAATACTATATACTACCCAAAAAATATCCTCTCATCTTAATCTCTTGTCCCCCATACCCATCAGGCCTAATGTCCATGCGATATAAAGAAACAAACTTTCATAAATAGATTCTGAAATAATAGTGAGTTTAGAACATAAATCAAATAGCATTTTAACTTCCACATCATTCACCAAAACTTTGTCTTCTGGATAAATGTAAACTTTCTCATCTATCTGTATAACAAATGTATACCCTTTACTCTCTATCGAATCATTCACCTGTAGAACAACCTACTCCACAATTTCCTTTACATCACCATAATTACTAACTTTCTCATCAGATTCTGCCAATTTGTCAAGAGTGCGACAGCAAATGGAGACATGTACCTAATGACTACACTAATTACAAACAGCTTTTAATACTGGACAAACATTACTGTTAGCCATGTGTCCAACTTGACCACACCTGAAACACTTCCCTTTGAATTTCCCCATACTCCTATTAAACCTTTTTGTATCTACAGCTTTTACTAAACCCGTCATCACATTTCTTTCCGTAATTCAACACAATTTAACATGTGTTCAATTCGTTTAGCAGTGGCAAGCACATCTCAGACACCTCTCAGTTCCTGTCAACCCAGCATTCATACTGCTCCCCACATTCTAGAATATATATTCATGAGGTCATCAATGTTCTTATTACAACCTATGATGCAAACATCTTTGCAATACCAACCAAAGAAACACCACACCCAGTCAGAGTACTCTAATAGAGAGCCTGTGTGAAAGCACTTACTCATTTTGATGTCATCAAGCTGCTCCAGAACGCAACTTTCACAAAAAACTTGTTACTTACCCTTAACTCCTGTTCTCCAGTACTGGTATCTTTCATAGATTCACATGCTTGAATCATTCCCCGTCGTTGAAGTGGGAGTCCCACAGTATCATACTAAAGCAGTATGTATCAGTAGATTAGGCTGTAAAGGGAATGCAAGGTTTAGCTTAATAGCCTATCTATGTCCATTTTGAAAAAGGACCAATGTTGAACAATGACCAATCGGGCGACAGCATCCTTAGAATACTCCCAACAGAGGCATCTTCCCTCAGATTTTCCAAGCAGTAGTGGAATAGTCCTTACTGGCAAAAAGGGAGAGCCTCTAAGGCGATGAGGGTGGGTTGCATGTGATTCTATGAAAGATACCAAGACTGGAGAACAGAATTTACAGGTAAGTAACAAGTTTTTTCTCCAGTATTCGGGTATGTTTCATAGATTCACATGCTTGAATTAGAATAGTTAGCAGTGCAATATATTAGCAATAGAATAACACATGATAATGACAGCAAATGATGGGTACCAGGGTAACCTTATTGAAAAAGAAGTTGTAGTACTGCTTGACCCACGGCTGTATCAGTGCTCTGTGCCGAATCCAGACAATAGTGCTGGGCGAAAGTGTGCCTGCTCTTCCAAGTTCCAGCACAGCATATATTTTCGATGAGCACCCCAGCAAACAAAGCTGCAGTTGTGGAAACTGCTCTCGTAGAGTACGCTTTAGTCTTTTGCCTTAAAGGCCTGCCAGCCTTAGAATGACAGAACTGAATGGCTGTTGAAATCCATCTTGCTATGTTGGGCTTGAACACTGGTCCACCTTTGTTATTGTTGCCATAGGCCACAAAACGTTGATCTGTAGTACGACTATGCTTTGGGCGATGTGAGTAAAACTTTAAACATCTTTTGACATCAAGAGTATAAAGACTTGTTTCAGCTGGTGTTTGAGGATTGGGAAAGAAAGTCTTTAGCATAACCGGTTGATTGAGATGAAAATCAGTGGGAACCTTTGGTATGAACTTGGGATTAGTCCAAAGAATTAACATGGTGTCTTTGATTTGTAACAAAAGCTCCTTAATAGTGAACACTTGGAGTTCTCTTACTCTTCTAGCGGAAGTAGGAGCTATTAGCAATGCCATTTTCCAAGTATGGAACTTCAGTTCAGCCCTATGGATAGGCTCAAATTGACTTTTAATCAGTTGGGAATAGTACGATGTTAAGCTGCCATGCAGGTGACGGTGACTTTATTGGAGGATATGCTCTGAAGAGTCCTTTAAGGAATAGGACGATTAATCTGTGAGACCTCGAGGAAGGAGACCCCAAAGTTCACTTGTACCTGGTAATAGCAGCCAGATGTACTTTAACAGAGGAGTGCGCTAGACCGGATTTGGCTAGGGATAGCAAGTATGGCAACACCTGTTCTGGAGGCGATGTGATAGGATGTACCTTAGATTTCCCGCACCAAAGACAAAATTGTTTCCATTTTAGGTGATATGCTTTGTTGGTAGAATCACCTCTGGCCTTTGCAAGAATACTCCTACAGTCCTCGGAATGGCTGGGTGCTGAAGGTCATGGTGCTCAGGAGCCAGGCTGATAAATGTAGAGAAATCGGGTCTGGATGAAGGACCTGCTGGTTGCTCACCGACAACAAGTTACTTGGGGCTTGAGTTGAATGTGGTTGTCCTCCGACAACATGAGGAGCTATGTAAACCAGTGTTGTCTGGGCCATCGTAGAGCGATCAGTAAACCGGCATGGTTCCCTTTTCATTTTCCTGAGAAGCCAGGTTAAAAGTGGATTTGAGGGAAAAGCGTAGGCATAATCCTGGACCATTGCATCGAAAGGGCACTTCCCCAGTACCCCTTTTGAAGGTACCTGCTGGTGTAAAACCGGCATTTCTTGTTCTCTTGGGATGCGAAAAATGTCAGTTTAGGCATGCCCCATCGCTGAAATATGGCATCCAGGACCAGTTGGTTCAGTACCCATTCATGACGGCTTTGGGTCATTCTGCTCAAGGTGTCTGCTACAGAGTTGTGCACTCCTGGGAAATGTTCTGCCCTTATGGTCACTTGATGACACAGTGCACATTGCCAGATAGTTTGAGCTTCTTGAGACAGAATCTTGTACCTCCCCGTTTCTTGAGGTAATACATACTCGTTGTGTTGTCTGTTCTTATTAACATGGATGACCCCTGAATCTTCGGCAAGAAAGCTTGAAGAGCCAGCGAGATTTCTCTGAGCTTGAGGAAGTTGATATGCATTCTGGACTGGTGTGGAGTCCACTCACCCTGAATTTAAAGGTCTTGTAAGTGAGCCCCCCACCCTTCTAGAGAAGTGTCTGTTGTAATGACATATTCCGAAAGGGAGGGGGGATATTGATCCTGCAGAGAGATTGTTAGAGCTTGTCCACAAGGGCAGAGCTGCTTTCATCACAGGTGTGATCTGGACAATATCATTGAATTGACCTTTCACTTGGATCCACTGTGCATCCAGTTCTTCTTGGAAATGTCACATTTTGAGACAAGCATTAGGCACTAGGAGAATGGCTGAAGACATCATGCTGAGTAGAGATTCGATCAGGCAAACTGAAGCGCACTTTCTTTTTAAAAGAGAGCGGGCCAGAATGGAGAGTTTCTGTTGCCTGTCTACGGACAAGAATACCTTGAAGAGCAATGTGTCTAAAGTTGTTCCCAGAAAGGTTATTCTCGTCGAAGGTGAAAGGAGAGACTTTTGGAAGTTGAGTGTGAGCTCCAGGGTTTGAAAGAGGTGAAGACACAAGGAAGTATCCCTCGATGCCTGCTGGAAGGATGGAGCCTTTACCAGCCAGTCGTTGAGGTATGGGAAAACTTGAAGGCCTTTTTGCCTCAGGTGGGCCGCCACTGGGGCGTGACATTTCGTAAATATCAGGGGAGCGGATCGAAGACCAAAGTGGAGCACCTTGAACTGGTAATGAGTACCAGCTACTGTGAATTTGAGGAATTTGCAATGCAGGGGTGGATGGGAACATGGAAATAATCATCTTGGAGATTGAGGCTGGTTAGAAAATCTCCGTGGCTGAAAAGGTGGAGAATTTCCTGGAGGGTAATCATACGGAAAGATTGCTTCTTCAGGTACTTGTTGAGTTTTTTTGAGATTGAGAATGGGGCGCCACTCCCCTGACTTCTCCATTAGCATGTGAAAACCACCAATATCTTCCTGTTGAGAATCCACTGGTTGTGGTGCTGGAGGTGAAGGTGGAGGAATGAGGTAATCATCCCATTCATTGTTGATGGTTTGATTGTCTGTTATTTCGCCTTCTTCTCTATCCCATCACCGTCATCATCATCATCATCATCTGATGTAGACGGATCCTCTCATAGGCATGGCGATGCAGGATTGAGGTGTAATTCTTGGAGTAGGTAGAGTGTTGTGGAGTTCCTATAACCTGAAATCTGGCTCCCCTAGAGATCCCATCCCTGTTACTGTGCTTCAGAAATTTGCACCATCATCCTTGATCTTGATCATGGAGCTGCTTAATGCCTCTTTAGCAGAGGCTATTGTTCCATCTATTTGGAAACACGCAGTGGTTTTGCCGTTGTTAAAGAAGGCCACTGCTGACCCCATGCAATTATCTAACTTTAGACCCATTTCCCTCCTTCCTGCGTTTTCCAAAATTTTGGAAAGGCATGTCAATTCACAATTGACATCTTTTGTGACCTCCCAAAATTTCCTCCATGGCTCTCAATCAGGCTTCAGAGCGGGCTTTTCCACTGAAACCGCTTTGCTCGGGGTCACAGATATGGTGCGCCAGCAAGTTGACGCGGGTGGTACTGTGGCACTTATACTCTTGGACCTAAGTGCCGCATTTGACACTGTATCACATTCTGTGCTATTGCAGGAGCTGCAATTACTGGGAGTGACTGATAAAGCACTCAAGTGGCTTGCTGACTTCCTGACTAATCGAACGTTTCAGGTTTTCTCGCCGACAGCATGTTCCGAGATTCATAATTCCCCTTATGGGGTTCCCCAAGGCTCTATCCTCAGCCCATTACTATTTAACATTTATGTTAGACCCATGGCGAGGATTGCTGAGGAAGCAGGGTTGTCCCTTTTCTCATATGCCGATGACACCCAGATTGTGTTCTCCCTCTCTGCGGATGGAGCTCTCAATCCTTCCTTACTTCAGGCCGGTTTGAGGAATATTGCAGGTTGGATGCATACCAACCTGTTGAAACTTAACGGCGAGAAAACAGAAGTGCTGATTGTGGGCCGAAATAAAGACCTGTGGGGCCCCCAGCACTGGCCCACTGAAATGGGTCCTTTGCCCCAGCCTAAACATCAAGTTCAAAACCTGGGTGTCTTAATTGATGACCAACTGTCCATGAAGCAGCAAGCAGTGAGAGTAGCCTCGACTTGCTTCACAATCCTTAGATGGCTAAAAAAAATCTTATGGATGTTGCCTTCCTCTACCCAACGTACGGTGGTCCAGGCTCTTATCATCTCAAGACTGGACTACAGCAACATCTTGTTTCTGGGTGCCGCCAAGGAGGTGTTACGCAAGCTAAAGGTAGCGCAGAATGCTGCTGCGAGGCTGCTTTGCAAGATACCTAAAACTGCTTCCATTTCCAGTTCACTTCGGGATCTTCATTGGCTCAGGATTGAAAGCTGCATTAAGTTTAAGGCACTGAGTCTTATGTTTAAGATAAAATCTGGAAAGGCACCTCCTTACTTGAAGACTCTTGTTCATCCTTATGTGCCATCTCGTGCTCTGCGTTCAGTCACCCAGGCCAAGTTTATTGTTCCTAGGACGAGACTAGTGCGCATGGGCGATCGTTCTTTCTCCCATCTGGGCCCCTCCTTATGGAACTCCCTTCCGATTGATCTTCGAATTGAACCTTCGTATGAGAACTTCCGAAGGGGCTTAAAAACCTGGCTATTCAACATGTAGATCCCTTCTGTCTGCGTTGGCTCCTTTCAGGCGGCGCCGGGAAACCCTAGGGTAGCTGTGCGCCTTATAAAATTAAAATAACATAACATAACATAACATTGAGGTGTAATTCTTGGAGTAGGTAGAGTGTTGTGTAGTTCCTATAAACCTATATAGGATCTGCGCGTTTAGACAACATACACTATAGGATTGGTGTCAGACTGATTCTAGACACCCCTACCGGGTATGTTAGCCTGTATACCAGCTAGCTCACAGTACCACTAGAAACCCCTCTTACCAAGGAGAGAATAGTTCTTGGCAACTATCGAACATGACAACCCTGTCCCATCAGGGATCGTGGAAACAGTGCAATACTTTTCGCTCAGTCACTCGTGCTCACTTTGTCTCAGAGAGATACACAGAATAAATGGTGGGGACGTTTTTCAATAAGCATTTATTGAGCCAGTGTCATTCTAGTGTAAAATAGGTGTGCTGAAACAACCATTAGACAGTAACAGATATAAATGATTATAAGCACTAACAGAGTAAAAGGATGGTAGATTTCTACCATCGTCCTAAAACAATGAATACAGGCAAGTATATAAAATACATGACAGTAATAAATGCATACTCCTACGATGCAACCCTAACTAGATGTACCTACGTGTACCTAGCATGTATGTGAGTGTAAAAGCCAAGAATCCCTCTAGGATAAAGTCAACCCCATTACCTGAAGTGAGAGACTGTGGGACCCTGTCTTGGTCTTGAGATGGACACCCTGCAAGGGATGTCAGACCACTACGAGCTGGAGTGTCTGCGTGCAGGAATCTCAGCGTCTCGCGTCAGTGTGTCGGCATGGAAGTCCTTTTCTCCTCTTACTACCTCAGCAAGATATGGTGTATATATACCCAAAGTGGTACCCCCTGGGGATATACCTTGCTGTGTGTGTCATGTCGGACTAGGATGATGGAAGGAAGGACCCTTTTACATAGTTATTATGCAGGAGATGGTAGGCCTGCTGTTCTGCTGTGATTCCAAGAATCCTCATGCATAATGAATGAGGCTTAAGCTTTTCAAAGAAAAACCCCATGTCATCTATGGACATTACCGTAACTAGGTAAAAGGTCAGTACTAAGAACCGTTATGTAGTGTAATGGTAGGGAGAATATAGGTGAAAGGTTAGGTGACTACCTGAGCCTATATTGGGGTACCTATATGGAACATAACAAGAGGAGGCATATGGTCCAGTTATTTAGGTGCGGGCGTAGGTACCATTGCAGGTGGTTGTTGCGCTTCAGCTGGTGTTGGGAAACACTTGAAATAGCCTTGAAGCATGCTTTGCAGGTCTTGCACCAAAGCAGCAGGAACCTGGACCATGCCGGTGGTGGTGGAGGAGGAGCATAAGGATGGTATTGCTCCACGTAGTGATGGCTTTGATAAACAGGCTCAGAATAATCCTTTATCTCCTCTTCATCTTGATATTTGGCGTGCAACTCTGAGGTGCTGTGGGCTGCACCAAAGATTCCTTTATCCTTGTCCTCTGATTCTTGAAGATCCAACAAGTGGCTGGGTGGTATTGGAGACACTTTACTGGTAGATGTGTATTCAGGAAAAATACTTTCTAGAGATGGCAAAAGTTTCCTTGATGAGGTCGTTGATGGTAGCATCAACAGTGTAGATAAAAGCAACATTGGTGGCCTCCTCTGTTTAATTTTGCCAATGATTAGGGAGACTTCTCTTTTGGCTGTGTCATCGACAGCATCGTCGGCGAGGTCGTCTTCGACGGTGGTACGGACGCCAATGCGGTCATCGACAGTGTAGGCACAGTCTCCGTCGACGTCACTGTTGTTGTGGACGAGGACGATATCGTTGATTGACTGGTCGTCATTGACGAAGTAGCCTTCATCGACACAGATACCATCATCGACTGGATGAACGGTGAAAGTGTTGAAGGACCGCCAGTCATCTTCGATTCTGCTTTCAGGTGCTGTCGACGATGGTTTTGACTGCGTTGATGCCATCAACATTTTTTCAGTCAGCCTTTTTAGAAACTGGTTCAGAGGAGGATCTAGGTTTTAACGGGAGGGCTGTAGATGGAGTAGAAGTCTGAGGAAGCCCTTTTCCTTTTTTCCTCATGAGAGGAGCCTTGTGTAGATCCACGGTGGGTCTCTATAAAGGCTTTTTTGCTTCTGTGAGTGGACTCATGGTGAGACCTTTCCCTCTTTTTGGAAGTCTGTGAGGAAACAGAGCACTTACTACTTTCCTCCTCAGAAATGAAGGCAGTTTTGGTTTTAAGTTTCTGCAATCATAATAAAAGCCTTCCCTCACGGTCCTTGAAGGTTTTGGTAGAAAAAGTTCTGGATATCTTGCAGTCTCTCACCTTGTGGAATGGATGAAGGCAATAAATACATTCCTTATGAGGGTCTTCTGAATTAAGCCTTTTCTTCACTTTCTTGACCAGTTCTGACATACTGGAACAGAGAAAAAACAATTTGGAAATCATCAAATCTGAAGAACTGAGCAGAGCTCAGGGAGACTCCCTCACACACAACATGCAGTGAAAATCTGAGAGAAGATGCCTCTGTTGGAAGTGTTCTAAAGGTGCTGTCGCCTGATTGGTCATTGTTCAACTTTGGTCCTTTTTTAAAAAGGGCATAGCTAGGCTATTAAGCTGAACCTTGCATTTCCTTTACAGTCTATTATACAGATACATACTGCTTTATTATAATACTGTGGGACTCCCACTTCCACGACGGGGAATGATTCAAACATGTGAATCTAAGAAAGATACCCCTTTTTTAGTATATCTGGCCCATAGATCTGGGAGAGTGGCGTGACGCCAATGGAGTAGGCAGCACCAATCTTTGCTCCCGGCGACGAACCCCTATCCAGTACTATCCTGATATTAACTGGGTGGCTCTGATGCAGCCAGGTATGACCCCAGAACCTTGAGATGCTGATGGAAAGCCGCAAACTCATCTCTAAACATGCCCAAAGAGGCAGATCGCGAGACTGATGTGGTGGTGCTGACAAAATGTCGGCTGCGTAGACTGCGGACTGCGCTGCCCCCGAAGAACCCAGCAGACGGAGCCTCATGACAACCCCACACTGCACAGGGAAGAAGAATACTGGTGGAGGACTGGAATAGCCGGCCCGAGATGAGCTGGTGAGAGGCGAATTGGCCAGGGGCACGAGAGACCCCCAGATGAATGACGGCCTGGGGCAGTGCTGGGTGCCATGGCAGAGCAAAGAAGAGGGGCACCTCAGGCAGCGATTGGCAATGCAGCGCTGCCCCCTGAAGCGGTAAATGAGACTCCCCCCACTGAGTGGTGAACCTACAACTGGTGTGGACAGCCCCCTGCTCTGAGTGGGGGCAGTGCGCTGGGCCACACCCGGAGGCGAAGATGTGCAGTGGTCCTAGATCCCCACCCCTCCAAAGGCCCCAGAGGACAGGTTAATATAACCTGCATGGTAAACAGCAGGCGAAGGGGAGCATCAGGAGTGAAGCCTGAACCCCCTCATACCTGCACTCCGAAGGCCTTATGATGAGTTTGAGGGGGCGAGACAGCATTGTCAATATGGCTGCACTCCCAGATAGGCCATGTACCGCGCTGTCCCTGGGGGGGGATCACTGACATAATATCGACTACAAAAATATCGAATATACAAAATATCGGCGTCAGAATATCGACTACAATAATATCTACTACCAATACTTATTTATAAAAATACAAAAATATCGAGTACACAATATCGTATATAAAAAATATCGTTCACCACAATATCGAAATGCTAAATATCGTTACATTAAATATCATTTACATTTTTATAACATACAACATTACAAAAATATCGAATACCAAAATATAGACATCAATAATATCGACTTTTTACAAATATCGACTATATAAAAACTGCTCAATTAAATATATCTTTAGCACCAAATATAAATTCACATTATAAAACAATATAAAAAACTTAAACAACATAATAAAATAATTTGCAAACACATCAATATATAAAACAAAATATTTTGGCTAAACAAACGTATTACAATAATAAAATATAAACTGTAAAATATATAATACTTGCATTATTTCACATTAAAAACAACATTTAAATTATTTACAAAAAGTAAAAAGATAAAATATTTACTTTCTACTAACAGTTTCTTAATTAGCGTTTCCCTTATATGGAAAGAAAGTGCCAAAAGAATAAAAACAATTAACTTCAACCAATAAAATGCTTACATTTCAAAATACACCAATAACATAAAGCAACCAATTAAATAAACACTATATAAACATCAAAGACATACATCTCTTTTACACTTAAAAACTACAATAAAGAAGAAGGTGAAACTGTGCCCAACTGTTTCCTGAAAGAAAACTTTCATTACTAAAAAAGAGATTTAAAACTGCACTAAGTAAGTAAAACTGTTTTTAAAATATAACAATACTACTAACCTGCAACAAAAATTATTTCTAAAACCTAATTGACTATTCTTTCATTCCTTACTTTTATATCACCTCTACAGATATCCTACAAAGCCAGAAAATTATTTCAAAAATATTCACCAATAAAAGAACAATAAATGTAAGTATATTCTATTTTTGCCAAACCGACCTAAAAATATTTTCAAAACGTTATTCACTAATATATATTTTCTTTTTATCTATCTCCTCTACAGCCAACAGCAAAAGCTTCCAAAATAACTCTACAACTACTAACAAAATAAAGACAACTAAAAAGTAAGTATATCATTTTCCATTATTAAACAACGTTAAATACCCACCCAAATAACCCTTTACCCCTAAAATGCCTATCATCTACAAACAATATAATCAAATTATTAATATGTTTTTTCTCTTCTCAACAGAAATTACATCAAGAAAATAGAAAAGAAAGCTTGAAATCATTTCCTAACCAATTTCATTTACATCAAACTAAACATTGTAAGTATATTCACTGAGATGTAACAGTATTTAATAAACATGTTGGGGCCGATTCCGATCTCGGCCGGTAGGGCTCCGAATCGGATTCGACTTAACCGGATCCGATTCGGAGCCCTATTTCCCGACCGATTCGTACGCGCGTCCGGGCGAGCGAGTACGATGCGAAATCGCCGACCGACTCGTCCGGGCATCCCGACCGCTCCGACTGACTCATTCCCGGGCCTGACCGCACCGACCGACTCGCTCGGACTTGACTCGCACCGCGCAATGGAGACGTTCCCCGGCCGGGTAAGTACGATACGCGCCGCGAGCAGTCCGACCGAGACGCGCCGTCCGGCTCGAAAGAGCAGTCGGAGCCGTACTTTGGGGGTCCGTGTCGGACCCCCCTGTACGCGTAGCCACGCGAGTCGCACACAGGGGGGACCCATGGGTCCCCCCTACCTGTGCGTGTACGGCGCGAGTCGCTTCACCGCGTACACGCTGTAGAGGCGCCCTTGTCCGCCTCGCACCCATTGAGTCAATGGGAGCCCGCGTACGCGTTGTACGACAGGCTCCCATTGACTTCAATGGGAGTCCGACCGAATCGAGTCCGATGGCATACGTGCGCATCGTACTCGTTCGGTCGGTCTGCACGGGTCCGATTCGGTCGGAAATCTCTCCGGGTCCGGCTCGGTCGGAGAGAATTCCGGCCCGAATCGGAATCGGCCCCGTTGTATTTATTATATTAAAATATTTTCTTTTTGAATTTTCCCTAGCATAAAACAAAACAACATGAATGAAGGTGCAGAATTTGTAATGTCACAAAAAAATAAAATGCTATTATGTTATATGGGGTATGTGTATACACAGGAGAAACAAATTGGCCTTAAAGTATTTTGGAAGTGTAGCAAATACTACTCTAACAAATGCTATGGAAGAGCTACTACTCAGGAAACTACTGTTATTTCTGTAAAGAACATAATCACCCCCAAACATAACAGAGATTGAGGTTAGAGATGCTCTTGAAAGTATAAAAGAAGCAAGCACTAGTACTGACAAACCAACTACCCAAATACTAAAAGAGCAACTATTAAAATTACCTCAACATGCATCAGGACAATTACCGTCCATAGCTTCTTTAAAAAGAACAATTGCCAGACAAAAAAGCTACCACAACTACTATACCTGCCCCTAAAACATTTGCAGAAGTAGTTATTCCACCAGAATTAAGCATTACTCACAGTAAAGAACCATTTATATTTTTGATAACAAATGCCCAGAAAAAGAATAATTATGTTTGCTACTGCAAACAATTTACTTAAATTACAGCAATGTGACACCTGGATGATGGATGGAACTTTCAAAGTCTGTCCAAAACCATTTTACCAGCTGTACACAATACATGGATTATACCAACATTCAAATATTCCATTCATCTACGCACTATTACCAAATAAACAGCAAACTACCTACATTGATAAACTCACTAAAATAAAAGAAGAAAGCAATAATTATTTTCCTTCAAAAATAATTATTGACTTTGAAATAGCCATGATAAATGCTATACTAAAAAATTATCCACACACAGCAATTCAGGGTTGCTATTATCATTTTAATCAGAGTCTCTGGAGACATCTACAAAAATCAACCCTAAGGGGCCGATTCTGATGCGGGTTGGAAAAGCTTCCCGACCGAGGGCCTGATTCTGATGCGGTTAGGAAGGCCTCCTAACGGCATTTGCTCCTTCCAAATCGGATCGGGAACGTGTCTTCCCGACCGAGGGCCCAATTCTGATGCGGTTAGGAACAAATGTTCCCATTGAAGTAAATGGGAGTTCAACCAAATCGTATCTGGAAGCATCCGGATGCATCCTACTCTGCCAGTCTGACTTTCCCGATCCGAGTGGGTCGGAAACCATTTCCCAACCGATTCGGTCGGGAAGCTTTCCAACCCGCATCAGAATCGGCCCCTAAGTGTACAATATG